>WSZQ02022193.1:3032-33908 GCA_019419845.2 Weissflogia rhopalogaster | reverse complement strand
TCAACTATTTAAAACATTTATACAAATCTTAATTCTTAAATACAAGAAATAAGTATTTCGGTTATTTTTAAACAATATTCGTAATACACTATAATTATTATTCACTTATTTACAAGTTTCAAAATTCTGGTATATTAAAAAAGTCTATTTGTAGAACATATATGTTGGAATATTGAAGTTCGCTCTATTTTATGAACATACAAACATAAAATGCAAAATGCATACTCAACAATAAGTATGAAAAATACAGGGTAATTGTTCAAAGATGGAGTTGTCAGTAGAGCCGTTAACCTCACGTGTATTAACTTTTATTGTTTATCACATTGTTTTCTCTACCATTTGCTCCGGTTTTCTTTTTATATTCGAAGTATGTAATACATTTACATTTGCCACATAAACGAAATATGTAGTTATAAATATTTATACTACTTTTTCTATGACTACCATTTCTAATGCTTCTTTCAAACTTATTACACAAAGTTATATAACTTACAGGAATAGAACACAAGAGTATAATTTATTTTACTTTTATTTATTGTCATTTTTGATTACAATAATTAAAATTAATTACATTACATTAATTAAAATTTGTTAAACTTGTTTCTTTCGGCATAAGATGTATCAAGTGTCCCAATCAAATTAATTATATTCCTTCGGAACGTTTTTCCAATCATGCAAGTGAGTTATGTTCTATTAACAGCTCATTTGTGCAGTTTAATAACCATCCTGAACGGCCAAAGTGAAATTAGTTGTCCCCCCCCCCCTCTTAAACAATTAATGGGGCTATTCGAAAATTGGGGCTTGGGGGACTCATATTGGAATTAGGGGGGTAATAAGCATTTCTAAAGACAAAGGTGGGGCATAGTACAAAAAAAAATTGGGAAACATTAATATCAAACGTACATGAAGGCCAAAGAATTCTAGCACAATCTCTAAGACTTGAATCATGGGCGTCGACATATATGACCAAGGGGTAGCACGTACCCTTCTCCTGGAACCCTGAAATTTCGTTTATTGTCCTTTTTATCTCAACGCATACTGATTGAAATACATATTTCGGCCTCTTTCATTTTCAAATGAATGAATTTTTCAAATGAGCTATTTGTTCCTTTCGCCTTCCCTGTATTGACTTATATTTTTGTAAATTTCGCCTTAAACAAATGAATATTACCAAATACATATGATACAACAATGTCGAATATAATTTGCGTTTTTATAATTATAACTGGTTTAAAAATACATTTAAAAAACTGTCAACAAATATATTGATTTCCATACTAACAACGCATAATGATTAAATGTATGTACATTCTCGATAATGCCAATTTGAGTGACAAACTCTTCAATATATGCATAATACCCTAGTGATTATTAATTAATTATTAACTTAATTATTAACTTAAAGGTAAATTAAGTTGAAATAAAATCCCACCTGAAACAAAGTATACCAAATGTAAACCCATTTTTATGCGTACGTACATGTAATAATTTATGTCTGCTCTATTTGCGCGCACAACAGTAAAAAAAACTTCAATTAGTGCAGCCAATTAGGTAGAGTGCACTCGAAATAACCGCCCATCCTTTGCAGACGTAGAGGTTTCGTTCGGGCGGCATTAGTAATTAAATTAGAAATTAAAATCACACTAATGGTACAACAGTACACCTACATATTCATCACACATCGCAAAAGTGCCATCGCATGCGCATATCGCTGAACGGAAGCACGTTGACCGAAATATTCAGAGCAAGCCGACAAGTTGACCGTTGCAAATGCGCACAGCCGTTGAATGCATTGTCGATAATGAGTAAATAGAAACGAAATATACGAGCGCATAAGGAAGGTGGAAACGAGCATGCCTAATCAGCGTGTGCAATCCATTCACACGCATGCTAGCGGAGCAAACTGCGCTTGTTGAGTATGATTAGGCGTGTAAACTCTGTGTACGTACGTAAGTGTATGTGCGGATTGCAGACTGGAATTCATGTGAAATACTGGTAAATGCTTGGAAACTCTGTTGGAATACGATGCAATTGGGGGTGGTAAATGACCTGTTTGGGCATAAAAAGTACATGTTTGTGGTGCCGCTTGGAATTACTGCAAAGAGCCGTTTCCGAATGGGATGAATACGCATGCAACTGTGTTCGCATTAAAGCAGTAGTGTTCATTTAGGTGTCGGTTGTGTTCATTTAGGTGTCGGTGTAGTGTTCATATTGAGTGCTCCCGGTACGCCATCGATTAGAAGCCAAGCGTTTTCATTCAAATTCTCTGTTTTATTACTTAGTTATACTTACTAAAAACACGTACTTTCGTATAATTTTACATTTTATGAATACTTAAATGGGGCCTGACTATCGTAGTTTTGCATTATGCAGGGAGGGCTGGGACACCTGGCGACCGCTTATCCAGGTATGATGAATCAGTGGGCTAATTAGATAAGGAAAGGGCCAATGGAGAAATGGTTGGACTAAAGCGGCCGAGGTTTAACGTACATACAAGATATGTTAACGTAGAAGTAGAAAATAAACCCGACCGGGGTACCTCTCAATTGACTTTAAACTATTTCTAGGTTAATAATTTATTTAGGGTTTCTCTTGATTATTTATATATTATGTGATAAGCGGTGGCTTGCCGCGTTGTGGAGCTGGGTGCTCGTTTGATCAATGCAGTTAAGCAACGTCGGACGCTAGGCGTTGGATTGGTGACCACTTGGTCTCCCCACCAATTTTGCGATTTTGCGGTAAAAACGCGAACGAAGGTTGGGCGATTCGATTTGTCCCCAAAAAAAAACCATATGCACAAAAGGTTCAGAGTAGTAAGTACCATCAGTGGCGAAAGTAGGCGAAACTGAATGAAAGTTACTATTCCCTTACACCACTATGTGGTAGAGAAAGGTTGTTGAATAAAGAAAAAAATATGTAATGTTGGTAGTTATTAGTGTATTTATAATGTATTATTAAAAGATATGTGTTCAACTAATTGATTCAACTTGAGAGAAACAATTGACAAGAGAGACAATACACGTAATGCGAAATCATTTTCCTTTAGTATCAGGATGTGGTATCACATTTCATAATGTGGTGGCATATTCAATGAAGTTGTTTAAGAATATCAACAAACTCATTAGTAAGGGTATAGTACTATATATTACGAGTTACCATCATTGAAGGGCTATCATAATAGACATTGATAATGGACATTCCGAATTTTAATTGTATTGCGAAATTTAAACGTAAAATAACAAATCAGTCTTCTAATATTCATTCCAAAACATATTCGTTTTCTTGTTTCACATAGCATATGCCTATTGCTCCAGATTTTAAATCAATAATAATTACTGATGAATCTAATTATCAAAATAATGATTAAACAATAAGAATTTATTTAGTTTTTCTTCAGTCGTGTGGTCAAAAGTATAATCATCTTCTTTAATAGGACAAATGATAATAAAAGATTTTAATATTTCCTATTGTCGTAAACTTTCCTACCCATAGTTATGCCGCTAATAACACTAAATTCTGTAATAAACATAGATATGCGAGAATTTATCATTCCATCAATTAATAATCCACCTCTATTTTATAATTGTATGATACCCTGCATATGCTATGACTAACAATAAGTAATAGCATCATATAACAACTATTAGTAAACAGACAATCCTAACTTGATAATTAACCGCAAAATTCAATGCTATTGCATTCGGACTCGCCGTTTATATGAACATCACGTAAATAATGCAATTGTTCGTGTCGCAAGTGCATTCTACGTTATTGCATCAAATTCGACCTGTGTTGGAAATTGCATTTTCTGGACCCGGAAGACTCCAGATATTATGCACGCTCGCCCGGCTTTCCGGATTTCCGGGTTACGGTCGTGTGGGTCGTGCAAAAAGACGCTAGATGTGCAACTAAACTGCTACAGCGCTTCATTGAAAACACAGGCATTATTGCAAACACGGAATAAATAATAAAGTTGCTTCAATGAAGCACATTTCCATTTTTATTGCTTGGTCTTTTTACGGGAACAGCGTTTAATTGGTAGAATATTTCAAAATTAATATCTTCGTTCTATTTTCTTGTTGCGGTATTATTTTATGGACTTTCTTTTTAATTTCTATGGAATTTAGCATAATTAAGACACTGCTTAATCGGATCAAAACGTACGGGTCCCTATTAAGCGGAATCCACTGTTTATACATTGACATTTGCCTATGAAATTATTGATATTCATATTTTTCCATAGTTTTAGTCAACCAAAACATATATATTTGAAATATGATTTATTATAGAACCATCTAAATGAAAAAGTAAAATGTCGATGAAACACAACGATTTGTATATGTCAAGCAATATTTCACCAAGAAAAACGTGTCACAATGTCCCCATACAAATCGTACTTACAACGCCAAAAGAAACAAGTTTAAAAACGTAATACTTGTTACACTTGTCAGACTTGTCATCTAGAACGAAATTAAAGTTACGCATTTCGTTGTTGTTGCAATCACCTTTTACTGTTGTCTAATATCTGACATATATTTAATGTCCTTGATAGTCCACCTTCAAGGCCGAGACAATTATTTTCCACATCAATGAGATGTCCAATTAGATTTAAAACTGCATTATTTTATTGTAATCATCGCATAATGATATGTTTAGTTTAACAACTATGGTTTCTTAAGTACTACTAGAATAGAATTTTCTGCAAGTTTAAACATTTCGAAACAGAAATTTATGAATCATTACAATAATTCAAATAAAATTACCATAACATGTCTTCAAATAAAGTTTATATAACAATTGAAGGTTTAATTGCATCATGGTATACGCAACTGAAGTAAAAGGTAATTTTATTGTTTAGAATCTTATGACTTGAATCTTAGTTTTATGAATTGCGTTTTACTAACCGAATTTTATTTATATAACAACTCAATTGCCAGTGCCTGCGTGTACCTTATTACGTTTAGGTGAATCCAATTATGTGAGGAATAAATGACAACATGTAAATTGCAAATGATGGAATGAATTCACTGGATTAAGCAATCTCGTTTTCCTGTTATATACATACCCAAGTAAATATAATTTCGAAGGCAAATACTGATAAAACGTTGCGTGGGTATGAGCAGAGAGTGTTTGGAGGAAATTATATAGACGTGCGAAGAAAAACAGTGAGGAAATGAAAACGATGTCAGGTATATGTATTTAGCGGTAGATGTAAAAGATATTTTCATGCGACAAATAAAACATAATTTGGGTAAACTTTGCATTATCTACATTGTTTAAGTATGTTTCATCAACAAACATAACGTGATAAAATACGATGATTCACTGGATTGCTTACATTTAGATTGATTTATCTATTTGATGACTTCTCATGCGATGTCTATAAATTAAGGGGCTTGAACGTTTAATATTAGAAGAAGGTTGTTTAATTTGGACTGACGCCTAATTCTTGACATATTGTATTCAAATGTGCCGCCGGAAGAAGGCGATCCATTACTATCTCCTGGACTGGTACCTTCCATGGGTATCGAAGAGGTGCAGAGTACCAAATTCGGCATGGGGATGATGACGACTGTTTGCAAGATCTCCAGATGTAGCATAAGATTAAGGAGTAAATAGGTAGAGAGACACTTAAAAGGCGAAGCATTCACAACTGAGCTTCTTAGGCTTTTCGTTGTTTTAAAGAAATCTAAGCAGTGTTCTGGTACTTCTGATTTATTTCGGAAAAGTTGCAAGCTTACATGCTAAGATAATGTGACATAATAAAGGCAGAACGCCACCGTCCAGTCTCATTGTAGCCGGGTGCAGAACACTTATCTGCTAATTCGCAATTACTTATACACATAGACCTTTATTTGCAGTTCCCCAAACAATAATTCGTGCCTATTACCTTTATTAAAAAAAACTTATAACTATTAAAATTACAAAGTTATTCTGACAATTAAGAAACTTCAATTATTCGTATCCCCGCTGTTGATGGAGAGTAAGAGTCCAGTCCACGCTGATTGCTACCGCTTTGTTAATACCTTCCAAACTGCCAATCTCCTTCCATCCTCATTTAGCCGCTCTTTCGCTCTCCCCCTCTTTTTCTTCCCTGGATATCACACGCCCTCTCCTTTTTCATTCCTATGCAATCAATCGTCACATGCTCCCAAGAATCTGCCCCTTCCACACAGGATACAATTGACATATTCTTCTCTCATCCACACCTTCCACCACCACCCTCTTCCGATCCACACCGTGCTCGGACTCTCAGCCTTTTATCAACCACATTAAGTTCTCTGCCGCCAATATATTTGGGTCTCATCCCGATTGTCTTCACTGCTTGATATAGTGTTCATTTCAATCTTATTTTGTTGTTCCTTTTCCTGCACCTCCTCTCCTATCACTGTAACTTTCACACTTAACTCATTCTGAGACATATAAGAATTGTAAAGTAGTTCTCAATAAAATAAATCAGCGTACAACCACACATTTTAAACAAAATACTCTACTAACTTATAAATAAGTAATCCTAGAAAATCGTAGCATAAATACCAAATCTTGTCATACAACACAAAACAAGCAGTGAAAACCACATTTTTCCTATAACATATCAAGAGTGTGCTCCCACCTGAATTCAGTTCGTCAAGACATCTCAACCTTCTTCCTTCTGCCCCGTTTTGTGATTTTCCGCCACTGGAGCGGCGTGAGCGTACGTAAAAATTTCCCACTCGCTTCCCACCAGAAGACACAGTCCACACAAAGTGCACGAGGAAGAAAAACCTCCTAAGATCCCATTGCGTCTCGTCCCCTCTTGGCTGGAAAGCTCAGGGCAACTTCTCTCGACGCATATGAAGCGCGAAAATTGTCTTCTATCGCTCGGCATTTCGCGAAATACGCTCAACGCTGCCACGTACTGGTTAGAAATTCATGAAATTGCATAACTTCAAAGGTCCTTTCGCTTGCACGGTAGCGCGAGCAGGATGAATTTCTCAATCTACATGTCATTAAAATACAATTTTATTTATCGAGCGTATGGTCTGTCGATTTAATACCAATGAACTTATCGATGGATGAACCTATGCATATTTTATGGGTACACTTTATTTCTTCATGTTTGAAATTATTCTTACTTCAAGTTTATTTGTGCAAGGGCGAATTCGGAATAAAGATGAAGAATACTTGAATGTGAACGATTTTGAAGAACATGTGCAAATATACATGTTTCGATGTTGGGGAAAATTTACGGCGTAAGAAAGCGATGAAAATTCTGGTCGGGAATATCTAGAATGATTTAGGAGTTGGATATGTAGTAAAGAGTAAAATATGGACCAGAGGGAGAACTTGCGAAGAAATACTGATAACTGTAAAGTTCAGATCAAACATAAATTTAGGAAATAAACAAAAAATAAAATCGAGGAATTTATTTCGTTATTATTGATTAAGGTAACAATTTTTGCACTTAACTTCTTTCAAAATAATATGTTTATCAGTACGTTTATGTTTCCGTGTTAGATTCAGTGTAAAACAGGGTCAATTTACATTACAAAAGCCACATAAACCCATGGACCTGAAAATTTCCGTAGGGTGTAGTCTTGTGTTCACCTATACATTCACTTTTCACACTTAACTTCACACTCTCTACCCTCAACTTTGCTCACTCAAATCAATTCACAATCAGTACCTACACATATTCGCAACATACCACACACTCAACTACATAGAATCTACAAAGTCACAATCATCAACATTTAACAGCAACATCAAAAAATGTATAACACAATCATATGTAAAATGAGGGAAAAATCTTCAAAGGTCGATGGGAATAAAATAAGGAACGGTACATAAAATGCAAATTCCATAAACGAATGAAAATGTTTAAATGCATAACTTCAAAACATTTTAAGGAATTTTTATTAGTATCACAGATTGAAAGCCATAACACTACAGTTGCAATATAAAAATGGAATTCAGAGTGTTAAAGCGCAATTATAGTACCGATTTCACTGATTCATGTTAACACAAAGTATCCAACTATATCCTTAAAGTATTCTCTACAGTCATAGTCATTTTCTCTTGAAACTATTCAATCTAGGGCGAAATTTTAATGTAATTTCGGTATGAAAAATCGATACAAGTAATAATATCATATATAATATCAGGTATTGTTGATGTTGTGTTTTATATGTTGTTTTTTGGGCTTGAATTTTGTATGTTGTTTGATGTGTTGCAGATTGTTAGACGTCTTGTGATTATGATGAGTTTTAGTGTGGTAACGATGAATTTGAAGAGTGTGTGTAGGTAAATGTGTGTATGCATGTGGTATGGGTACGTTGTGGATGAATTATTTTTATAATAATTCACCCGATGGTTTCCCCACTTCGGGGAATTACTTTAGAATTACTTTTAGAATTTCCAATTGAAAACTTTTAAGTGAAACAAGTAAATTTTAGAACTTATAACATGTAAGAAAGCACAAAGAAGAAGAAATTACTAAAATGATGAAAGTAAGAAATGGAATGAAAAGTTATATAACGAGCTTTTTTTCAGGAAATGCAAAAATGCAATTCTGCTTTTTATTATACAATTATAATACAAATTACCTTGTTAACAGAAAGATTCAAACTATACCCCTAAAGTTCCAAACGAAATGAATGCGTGAGATACGACTCCGACCTGTATGGTGCCTGAGAGCTATAGAAATTTTGCAAAAGACTGGTTTAAATCAAGCAACACCCTGGTGTTCCTTTTTATCCAAAGACATCTTTCAGTTTAAAGTATTTAAAGACATTAAACAATACAGATTTATTTAAAAGCTAAAGGTTGAATAAAAATACTTATAATCCGAAATACCAAAAAATGTCAATAAGAAATGCAAATACAGGGTTATATAATGAGCTTTTTCAGGAAATGTCTACGATTATCGCAGCTATAAGCACGTAGCTCTCAAGTTTCGATATAAAAATACAATTCAGCGTTTTATTGTACAATTATAAAACAAATTGCAGATGTGCATGTTAACAGAAATTTCCGACTGTACTTCTAAAGTTTCCTTGTCATTTATAGTCATATAAATTTATAAATAACTATATTTAAATGAATGACTATTAATTGTTGAATTACTCACCAATAGTTTTAACTACGTGATTCTGCTTTTCTCTAATGTTAACAGCAATAAAATGATAATTATTATGAGAAGCACTTGATATTTAATTAATTTAATTAATCTGCAGAAGACAAGCGAAATAGTATTCCGACATGATATTTGTTGAATTTACTAAAATTTTCCGTCCAACTGAATGCCAAAAATGACATCCTGAGGACATGTAGGGGAAAAAACTTTGTAAATGATCACAAACTGCTGTAAAACTATCATTACCACAAACACCTACGGTTTTTCAACACTATAAACTTTTCGTTTAAATCCAACAAGAGTGAGTTGTCTACTTTAACAAAGCTGTTTTGCTTCTGGGTAATTTATCAGAAAATTTTGCTTGTCTGCCAAAAAAATGTACCAGGCAAAAGAGAGAACAGACAACAATTGAAAGTGTAAAATCATCAGCAGCGCCGCATGGTCCCCAAGACAAGGTTCGGTAATTTGCACGGTCGATGGATGTCATCCTGCAAGCGGTCAAAGCACTGTGCAAAATCCACATCAAACAGAATAAAACACGCATGCGACGAGAACAATGGATCGGGCGATTCGGCATGAAGCGTTAAAATACGACATGGTAAAATATGCCGGAAACACAAGCCGCTAGAAATAATTAAATTTTCGACCCAACAAACAACATATATTCATACTTGGCACATATTTTCATTTAATATACTTTGTATTATTTTATAGTTTTAATGTTAGATTATAGTTTCAATTAAAATATTTGTAAATTAATGAATAGTATGGATATTCAATTTATTTATTAAAAGATATGGATATAATTTTATGAAAAGAAAAGCTATATCTGAATTTGGTCTATTTTGCATCGTTGTCGATCTTTAGAGCCTGAACTAGGGTATATACAGTTGTCTGGCTTAAAGCGGTATATCATATGTTTAGAATTACTGCAATAGGCATAATAAGAGAAATTTCACTAAATACTGTGATTAAACACATCGAGAGATCGGTAGCTGCATCGGTTCGGTAGGCCATATTTATTTTTTTTTAATTTTGGGATATATTCGCTAACATATAAGAAAGAAATATGGTTGGAAGTGATCAAACCTCTGATTTAAACACATCTGGAGCTCGGGAGTAGTAACAGGTTAAAACCTAATATCTGACTTTTACTTGATTCATTCATAATAGATGAGCTAGAAAGTGATGATTAATAAGCTGCAACTATAATTCGTTGATTAGGTGTGGTATCCATTTAATGATTACAAAACAATGGGACTAACAGGTGCTCTTGATTTGAATTTGAAATCTTTACGTATCAGATTGTGAGCAAAATTCCACTTTACACCTTAGTTAAGGAGTAATATCCGTATTCATTGGATGCGCGCAAATGTCTTAACGAGATTATATTCTTTGGGCCGTTCTTAAAAGGTAGGAGTCGTACTTACTCAAGCTGATGTTGGTTAGAAACTGACTATATTCCATTATATTTGAGCACACGAAATTCGTGTTTAAGAGCTTACCCTCGCTACACGAAGTTCAGGATACAAGGAATATCATAAAGTCGGATTTCACTATATTCTTTACTATATTTCCCATTATACTATATTACTGCAACTGCCTGGTTTGATTTCTAGCATGATCAATGTTTTTACAAGGTCCCCCCAATGTTTAAATTGTTTTCTTCATAATACCATAATATACGTTTTTAATAGTGATGCAAGGGGGACACCCGTAAATTCTCCGCATCTCCTAAGTCCGCGTTTTCTAATCTAGTTTTTTAGCGAAGAAAAGATATTACTCAGTGAACTGATAAAACAACCCTAATATCTATAAATCTAGACTGGGAAAATTCAACATATGAAAATTCCACTAGCAAGTAAATCTGTATCACATCTAAAACAAAATACCCATTTTCTTACGTTAATAAAAAAAATGGACAAAGCTTGTAAACGGAAATAAAAACAATAAACTTCATTACACTTACAATAAAATCTACAAAACAACTCTGCACAAACAAAATTCCCACTGCATTCCATGACCCCTCATAATAATTCCGAAATAACAACCTAATCACCACCTAAATCTATCCCTCCGTCATGGGACACTGCCCTCTAGACACCACACCACACATGAACTACCGCTACCATGTCATCGGTTGCACATTGTTGCACCCAACATAGGTACACCTTCACCCAGGTGAACATCAAGGTAGGAGAGTCAGTACGCGGATGACTCTCGCGCAGTAAAATTGAAAACCGCGCTTACGCTCGCTGTCCGCGTGAAAAAGTGTGAAAACAAAGTAAAGTGCTCCTCAATGCTTGACGCAAACGTGCTCTAATCACATGTCTACAATTATGTTGCGCAATACAAACAATCGACTTCCAGGTATTCACATCTAACAAGTTTGTGTTACGTCTTCGAGACAAAATGTCACATTAATTTTGTTTTCAACAGAGATTCTTAAAAAAATTACTTAAAAATTGGAGAATTTTAAGTAAACTTTAAAGGTATCAATTTATTTTCAATAAAATTAAATTCAATTCAATTAAAATGTGTCACGCGACGGATGCGAAGCTTGTAAATGTTGTAATTCGTTTAAATATTTAAATATTGTTCTCATCTAAATTGTATGTAAGATATGACATTGTCGCACATCCTGTCCCTAGTGAAAGCGTTTTTGTTGCACAATTGAGTGCATATCGAGTAAAATCTTTGAGCGTTATTAATATTAATATAATTGCGCCCGCGTGGCGTTAACTTTTTACTTTTTGGTTGAAATTTAGGTGACAGTAAATGGACAGACAGTGATTTATTTGCTTCGTAATTGAGTAAGACGTGAAGAAATATTGCAGTCAACCGCAGGAAAAGCGGGCTGAGTTAAATTGGTGATGATTACGTTAATTTCTCTTTGCGCACTCAGAGCAAACACATTATTAAAATGATTACTTACAGCGAAATTAGTAAAAGTTTTTAATGTCGAGTAGAAATTTTAAAATGGAGGTGAAATGAATATAACTAATTTAACCGTGATGTAAAGTTTACTTCAAGAAGGTCAAAGGAAAACTAAAAGGTAAATTTGCAAATTAAAAGAAGCTTATTGCTAGGCGTGAAATATATACGAGAAGTCCTGTAGCTTTAATTTAACGTTCTATCACCAAAAGTAAATTAATACTCAATTAGAATAATTTAGTAAAACATACTAATCACCTTCTTAAAATCACTGTTTCTTATTACAAAATGAAATTAAACAAAACTATGTCTAAACTCGTTAAAAATAACAAAATATTACATAAATTGCCTTATACTATATTGTTAGTTATAATATTAGTTATCTATAATAAATGTTTACTGTTCTTAGCAAATGTAAACCTAAGAAGACCTAAATAATCAATAAAAACAAAGCTAGAATTAAAATGCGAGTTGTTTTAGTTCATCTTAAATTATACAGGGATTTGGCTAGGAAGGAAATATAAACCTAACATAATAAAAACCTGTTGCCATTGCTTACGTTTATATTAATACTGTACAATACCCATTAGATTTCTTAGAAGTATAGTTTAAAATTGGTATATTGTTTAATGAGCATAGGACGCTACTAGTTTCCCCAAGAGAATATTTATGCTCATACTCTTGGCTCATACAGCATAAGTGCTGCTAATCAAACGAGTTCTAATACTATTCGAGAGGAACTGGTTATCGAAATAGGTAATTGTCAGGTAAGACCTCTCCAACCTTAATTCAACTTTACCCGTACACAAAGCGATTGGATATAAAATTATTCTCTTTAAAAGTTGTTAGTAATATAATATCACAGAGGTCTATCGACCTCTGTGGGTCTTTCCGACTTAGTTGTTAGTATTTTTTCAAATTTTAGAGATAACTGAATAATATTAACTATGAAAACCTAGCTAACTTGGGAGAGCATTTTAAACTTAAAAATGTAAATACATTTTATCCTTGTCTAATTAATCATTTGTGAACGCTTAGTAGTCAACTTCTTGGAATTGAATTTTCAACCCATCCATTAAAACGACAATTTTATTTCCCTACAATTAACCCCATTATAGGATATTAAAACGAAGAAAACGCTTCATAGGCAACCCTGAACAAAAAATAGGAACAAAACAACACATAAAAACGCGGTAAAAAGTGTAACACGAGAATATAATGAAGAACGAAAACGACTACATCGGCCAAAGTTTGCAATAAACCGAACTGCTATTGATTCAACAAAAATAGAACAAATAATAATCTGAAATACTGAAAAAGGCCAACAGCGTAACATAAAAAGTGACTATTCGCTGAAATCTGTCAGAACCTGATGAAAAATTGTGATCAAAGAAATATAAAAGCTAAAATATAAAATATTGAAACCACGTATCCGATATAATCCATAAAAATAAAATGACAAAGTACGTGACTCAAGATAAATTATAGAAACTATCAAATCCTGCGTAAACTCTAGTTTGTAGTGATTTAAAAATTGAAGTAGTTATAGGAGGATAATAAATTGTGGAGCAGTATATAACACCTTTAAAGTTTAATATGTGTCATCACGGGTTTTTCATATCGAAATATGAAAATTTAAGGAATTTATTTTATTCTGCTCATAGTTAGAGACTTTCCGAAAACTATTATACTGCAAAGGAAATTGCAGACAGGGCTGTTTTTAATTAAATTTCAAATAAAAATGTGCGGATTGCACAGGGTAAAAAGAATATTTAGAGCAATTACGGCTCGCAGTGGTAAAGACGCAGATGACTGTGAGACATTTCGCCAAACGTAAATTTAACGAGCAATTAAAATGCGTAACGATATTTACTCCCTGGATTTTATGACACAGGATATGGGATTATAGAAAACTAATTTTAGACTCTCCTAATTTTAGGTTCTCCTTTATAAAATAAAAAGTTAACAAAGTTCTAAAGAAAATTATTCAGAATAAAAATATGATTTTGTTTCATTTTATAGTTAATAATTGCAATGAGTCAAATATTTTGATGAATATTGGGAGGTTTGACAATACTACTTAGGAAGCATCACAGACTAATAAGTAAAACGTGTAGTAAAGTAAGTAAAATATGTATGGCATCATGAATTAAGGCCTGCACTGGAATCACGCACCAAATCGCATACGCGTTCTTATTGCTCGATTTTATTGCAGTTGGAATTTGCAGCCAAACGTTCGTGATAAAATACTATTACAACAACAGCAGTAAACTGCATATTATACACGAACAGAATTTATACATGAACTTAGACATATACTGTGAGTGATGAAATGCTGTTTTTCTCCTCCATTAGTTTTAGTTGTCATATCTTGTTTTTTTTGATTTTACCGAGCATCGACTACTATGGTCATTAGCTCTATTCAATTCTTTTTCAATGTAATAAGTCAAATTAGAGGCTAACACTATTGATAATGGTCATCGACCATACCACTGCGCCACTTGGCTGGACATATCTTGTTATTATTAACATATATACATTAAAAAGATGTTAGAACAAATATTTCCCAAAATGTACGTCTCTTTGTCGATTTTGATTTCATTAGAATCCGAAATGCGATGCAAATTCCTTAACAAGACTTTCAAGGTGATTTCTTGTTATGGTTGATATTTCAAGAAACACTTTCAATGCCACTCTGAGTTAATAAATGCAACGTCTATCGAATTAAATTTTAATTTGCGACATTAAAGGCCAGCACTAATGTGCAAAACTTGGTGGTGGTGGAAAATTGCGGCGGATGTTTGAAATTACAAGTTCTTTTTCAGTATTGTTACTCGGCGATTACGTAATTACGCAAGAATGAAGAAAATCTTCATTGTCACAAACAAGTAGACGTGACAAATTATCAAATTATACGCTTTTCAAGCCGGGACAAAACCCGAAAAATGCGTATGACAGGTTAATCTCATTCGAATCTCGCAACGAAACTTTTTTCTACATGGCAAATTTTTCCAAACTCATTTGGATATAGAAATAAAAGTTTTAAGAAGGGTACTTTTTGAATATTTTAGGAAGTAATGAGACGTATTTTAATGAATAATAAGTAGCTTTCGATTTAGGGATTTTCGAAGGTCAGAGGAAGTTGAAAACGATTCACGGGGAAATAATTAATGAATAATTTTCTCATTCTAGTATATTTTTTTTCTTTAAAACATCTTACTTGATTTGCATAAAATAAAAAAAATTCATTGTAATGACTGAACCATTGCCAGTCATATTTTAGAAGATGACGGAACATTCGATCGCGCTCTCTCTCTCTCTCTCTCTCTCTCATGGCGCTACAGTCCAACTTATGCCTTGGCCACCCTTTCTTCTCTGACCTGTGCCACTTCTTTCCTTCTTCTTCGTTTGAGGATCTGTACTGAGTCATGATTTACTTCATCCTCCCTTTTCTTCCTTGGTGTTCCAATCTGCCTTTTCCGCCTTCAATCGGCCGTTTTACTTTCTGGCATTCTTATGATGTAGCGTGCCCTCATGTATCCTGCTTTTTCCCTTTCGGAACCTAGAGTCATACGTTGTATTTTTCGAAGTCGTCAGTCTCTGTTTCCTTAATTGCAGTTTGGATCCATTCTTCGTAGCAATACGTTAGTATTGGCCGGATAATGTCTTGTGGACCTTAATCTTTATGCCTCTGCTTCTTTGGCTTTGATTTATGAGTCTTTCAGGCCTTTGCTAACGCTGTTTGCGCCCAGATATTTGAAGTTGAACCCTTGATCAAAATTGTATTTTATGGTCACCGTTTTTCCATTTTTTACAAATAGGAAACATTGTTTATTAGTATTAATGGATTCATCGTTGAAAAGCTTTACACGTTGTCTTTTTAGTCCCCAATGTTTGCAACACACTTGTGAAGATGAGGCAAAAACTTTTGAATTGAAGTGTTTGAATAAAGGTTGCTCCTTGTTGGAAGGATCATGAAACAAGATGTGCAGCCCACATAGAAGGAGGGACTGCAATGTCCTCTTCGGAGTGAAGTCGGTTTCACCCTGAATTATTTTGAAGGACTCAAAGTTTTGTTTGCCTCCTCGATCCATGGACATGGGTAGTAGATGCACTGGTTTTATTTAGGATTTACGGATGCACGATTGGTTGATGTTTTATTGAACTCGACCTTGCTGTTTGGAGGTTCAAATCGTATTATTATACCATGTTAAGTTACGCTTAGATCTCAGTAAAATCTGTTCTACCCAAAGAAGGCGTCTCGTCTCAAACGCGTAAATAAATAGATCTCAACTCTCCTGTACAAGCATTCAATTCTTAGATATCTCTATTTCTAGCCCAGTCGGAGTTTTCATGAAACATAAACTGAGACTTGACGACATGGTCCATGCTCCCGCCGATTGTGAGGTTAGAGTAATCCGCTTTCTTAATGGTGCAGGGCTTGTGCTATGGCTTGAACAAGTTAACGATGAAGAATGGAAAACCGCTTATTTTGGATACGATTGTCCAGAAAATCAACAATGGCCTTCTCGATCATGGGGAAATTCATAGTCCGTGAATTTTCAGCACGTATTCCTATAGTTTCCTATGGCACAATTTAAACAGCCTCTCCCTCTTACAACAACAGTAATTAAGAAAATTACCAATGTTTTATTTATGGGAACCTAACTTTTTCTACAACTATCGTAAAATACTCAGGTACAACATATTTTCCATGAAAAACGATTATTTTTCTGAGAGTAAATGACTAACATTGAAAACATTTTAACGTATCAAAATGAAAAGTTCACGAAAAAAGTTAAATGCAAGTCAATAAAGCGTGGAAATTGAAAGTGCCTGCTTTTTCCGCTTGATACTTCTCGTATTTCCCATTCGCATGAGTAATATCGCCACACGAATATCAAGATATCCACTTACGTTTTTCAATTTTAAAAAATAGGCCTTCAAATACCACATGTTACAAACATATTCTAAATCCCCTATAATATTCTTATACAAATATGTAAAGAGAGAATTTCGTAAATCCACATAACCTCATATATTGATAATAATCCTCTCAATGAAAATGATAACGAGAGAACCTTTTTTAACCTGCTCAGTGCACAGGAAAATACCTAGCATTCCATTCCATTTGTGACTCGGTCATATTCGCATATGGTGGGCGCTGGAGACATGAAAAGTGGCGAGGTTTCCATCTAGTGAAATTCTCACCAGGGCCCATTTGGGCGGCGTATGATGAAATTGGGAAAGTTGTGGGGCTTGAGATTGAAGAGATTGAATTTCCACGTCGCGCACTGACGCGCTGACACGTCTTCCACATTTCCGTTACCAACATAAATTGCCGATTGTGACCGCTACTCTTAATAAGTTTTAATGTGTAGAAGTATAGAGACGAGTGTTAATAAAGCAAATAAGACTTTCATTTACTGAGTATTTATTGAGTTTATTTCACTTTTACTTGTTAATCATTTAAGAGACTGTAGTAATTGTACATGAATTTGCCTACATTTCTTAAATTTTACTGGTGTTTCCCTCCCATTCCCCCTGTTACAAATATTTTCTTGGGGCCATTCAGTTTTCGTGATAATGTAATGTCACCACAATACATGTGTTCAGTAATTTTCCAATGTGCCGTTCAATTATTGCATTCAACCATGGAGCGACTTATCGGATATAGGAAGAAAATAAGCCAGTACGATCATTTTAGGTGGTTCTAATCCGTCTGAGAGCATGTATTGAACTTAGCTTTCTTGTTCTAGCCCTTGAGGGACTTACCACACTTTTTATATATAAAGATCTTCTATCTTGGCGCTTCTAATTCCTCCGATGCATGTGTGACCCTTCAACTTTTGTTCTAACTGTTGAGGGATTTTGTTGAGAACGGCGAGGCAAGTTAGAGCCCTTTTTTATATTTGTCGCCAAATTATCTATATTTAGTCTGGCGTGAAAGAACTTTTGAGCTGTTTAGTCTGCACACCAAGCCCTGTGTCGTCAAGTAGTTAATAAAGAGAGCATAGAAGCAGAAGACGCTCTTGGGGTAGGTTTAAGTGGTTGCACGACGCATTTGGCGCCTTAAGCGTCTGGAAAATGTCTTCTCACGAGGCACCTTGTGGGTAGGCGCCGTGCTCTAGGTATGATTGTGGGTAGTGTGTCTGGCTTGGTATGCCGCTGTTAGAGTCATATCGGCCTTCTCCCGCTTAGAGATGTAGACGAAGGTGGGAAGAAGTGCAGTGAGTTCGTAAGAATTTTATCAAATAAAGTTTTTTCACATTTTTACTCCCGAAATATCTACTTCTCTCTTCAACCAACATCTTCAACAATTTGCATCACCCGTCCGATGCAAATTGTTGTTATCTATGAATCCTGCTAAAAATAAAAGATTTGCGTTAATTCGCGGGTTGATGTTGCTGTTCGCAAGAGATTTATCGCACTTATTTAGGTATAAAAGAAGCCAGTTCGAACTTCTTATTGTCGGTTTTAATTCCTTTGAGGTATGTGTTGCCCGTTGATTTATAGTTTTAGATATTGAAGGACTTGCCCTACTTTCTTATGTATAAAAATCATTCAGTTCGAATGTCTTTTGTTGGTACTGATTCCTCTGAATCATGTGTTGCCTTTCTGTTACTTGCTTCCGCTATAAATACGTCAGCTGGAGCCTTTTTATTATTCTCATTCCTCAGAACCATTACTCTTCAATTTCTTAATCTAGTTATTATTTTAAATTCTCGTGCCTGTTCTGGGACCCTTAAGGGCTTGCTATGATAGAAGTTCTAAGTGATAATTTTACGTTTCCTCCTCTAATTTTGCGCGTAAACATGTTTTGAGCAGTTTATAATTTTCTGCATCGATCGCACCAGAGAAGCGACAACTCAAAATGACATATTGAAAACGAAAGACCTTGTTCAATGTCGACAAACATGAGAAAACAAAGAAATGTGTTAATTTGCCAACAAGTTTTTCTAATTTCTTTTTCTATGTCTCAACACTATCCTTACTAAATCACACAATAGATTACTTTTTGCCTCCCTTGATACTTCTTACTTCTCCCCATTCTCTTTATCGAGGATTCGAGAATTTGGATCTGGATCAAACATCCAAATCCTTGAATCCAAAGAATGAAAAAAAAAACAGTGTCCCTGTTCACATCTTCATCGCCCGTTTTTTTTTCTGCAACCCCCATTGCCTTTATTCTTATCCGTCGTGACCTTTTGCTAACAGTTAAGACCGTGTTACTACAAATGAAGCAAAATGAGAAAAGAGTTGTTCATCAAGTTGAACAACGGCTGTTTTTTTTTTCGGCAAGAAAATCCGTAAAATTGCCAGCAATCTCTCGAAATGAAAATCCTTCAGATATGCTAGGCTCTTCGTACACCATCCTTGCGAAAACCAGAAATTAGCAGACATTTTTTAATTTGGAAAAACGATGGACTTGCGAATACATTTGAAGATATTTCCGCAATTTAACTCAAGGAGAGATAAAAGTGGAAGTGGAGGCATTAATTTCCGAATATTTCCATTTCCTTTTTTTCAAATTACACCTGTGTTTTTGCAATTTGCAAAAATTATTTTAAATTGGAAAATATGAAATGTTCATTTCCCACAAAAAGATTTACGTATATTTGAAGTAATACTTCTATACGTAATTTTTGCGGCTTATATCTACTTTTGGAGGCATATATCTCAGAAAGTAACTATTCGATTTCAATTATTATCATATTCATATGTGTGTTTTGTTTAAACTTGAGAGATAGACTGCTTTTTATTTTTGTTCCTTTTAATTAAACCCTTTGATGTTTTTCTAAATTTCAAATGTGTCCTGTGGTACGTGTAAAATTAAGTCAAGGAAGTGTTGTGCAATTTCGTGAGAATATAAGTCCTTAAAAAGTGTTTCAATGCTTTACATCAAGTTTATTCCATTAATAATGAAATAATATTAATATATGTGAAACCAATATGATAATTGCTCTCTCAAGTACTCTCAGAAAGCACAAACAAGTTCATTACGACTTCGTCGTACGTAATAATACACACCATTCCAAAAAACTTACTTACAAAAGCAACGTTTGATTGTATGCTAATGGGACGCTAATTCGATTGACTTGAACGTGTGAATAACGTCATAATTCGCACACACATTAAATTAGTCCAGCTTTAATCTCCGTTTTACGCCACGTAATTATAATATGATCATGTATGACCACATTGTAATTAGCAACACTGTTCTAAATAGAACACTAGTCCGGTTCATTCTAATTAAATTTTACACCACCAATATTGGTGTCACGCAATTTAAACCGTGATTTTGGAACGAATCTATTAATTTACAAGGCAATTTATTGTAATGTCGGTAGCAAGTCAAAAGTGATTGGTTGATTGGCCAAGATTTACACGATTTACGGATGACTGCAGCGTGAATCAAGCGCGACGCACGTGAGATTAGCGCCGGGGATTAATTTACACAATGGAAAGTTGCATAAAATCGATTGCATAAAATATTCGCAGATTGCCGGGTGGCGTGTAACATGTGTTTGTAAAACAGCGAAGACACGTGAAAGTGCAGCGTAAACACGTAAGATGATGTTAATCTTGATGAGATTGGAGGTATGAGGAAGTTTTCAAGATAATCCTGTGCACTTATGCTAAGTTTATATTTCCTATATTTCCTTAATAGATTATCAAACGGTTTTGTTGTATTTATAAAAGTTATGTTCTGCAGTTTTTGAAAACCGGAAGATTTTCAAAACGCGGTTTAAGTTTTGAAAACTAAAAAGTTAGTTAGGTTTCAGAGATATTAAAGTTTTTATTTGAAGATTCATCTAAAATGAAGCATATTTTAAATATGGATAGTGAATATTGAAATAGGAAAGTACTCATTGCCAGAATTAATTGTAAATTAAATATTATTTACATCGTAGATGAAATAAAATTGTCCTTCATAAAATTAAAATAAGTGTGTGGTATAACTAAGTCAACGATTTTAAACAAGTGAAACATTTATTCAAATTAAACCGCAATGTTCTTTTTGTGACTAACTATGTTTTTCGAACCTGCTCCATTAGATCGATGATTGATAGTCGACGGGTAGACTTGACAAAAATATCCTGTCCTACAAAATAGTTCATATGCACAATTTCTTCTTCCTTTCATGAGATATTTCTAATTTCCAGGTTCGCATTATTTAAGTACTTTGCTAAATTTCTGGTTTGTTAGATTATGGTTGAATTTATTATTAAGGCCATTCTTCTCTCGTTTTTAAGTTGTTGACACTTTTTGATTACGGATTAAGTGCTGTCAAATATTAATTTCTTCTTATTTAAATGTGTTGAGTTTGTTGAGTGAGTTTTACTTTTCCAATTCCCAAATCTGATCTATTGTTTTTAAAACTATCCAAAATATATAGAAGTATTTAGAAAAAGAATTGAAATCAACGATTACTATGCGGTTTCAATGATGGTTAGCACGTAGATGAAGGAAAATACCAGATATTTAAATAATATGAAAGTACGTTCTCTCCGGGCGTGACGTATTGACACGTCCTCCCAAAAATGATGATGGGTAAAAAGTAAACTCCCCAGTTAACAAGTTAAGAACATAGGCTCCTAAATACAATGGGTCTGTATTTAGGAGCCTATGTTTTTAACATATAGTATCAAAAATTCAAGAATTAATATTAATTCTCCAATAAGTAAATAAAGAAAAATTTCCGTAATATTGACACGAGTAAAAACGGTAAAAATTGTAATGTTAAAGGATAGGGCTTGCAGAAAAATCTAATTTCTATTTGTACATCCCACATCGCTCCGGTGAATCTCATCAAGTGTGCAAACTTTAAAGCAAACAAAGCATCCCTCTGACAAAGACCTCGTCGAAAGGATTAGATGTGAAAGACTGATTGCACTTTCCACTCGCTTGCTCCTATGCTCCGGGAAACAATCAATAAGGCAGTAACTCCCGCAAAATTGCAATTGCACGAGCAATCAAAAATTGTTATCCCCAAAGCCAAATTCCAATGAAAAAACCTCACCATCCACCACGTAATAAATTTTAAGCAATTCCCTACTAGAGTGTTTAGAGTTGATAGTGAAAAGACCACCAACCTGCAGTGCTCCCAACCACCACCAAACAAATTTGCCGTCGCGTTCTTGTTCTCAGTTATGATTTAAAGCTTCGGAAAGTTTGCAGTTTACACACATTGCAAAGTTGAGGTCGCTCCGTGAGCTCACTAGAGCTTGTTGAAACTCACCTGAAACAAACAACATTAATTAATAATCAATTACTGTTCATCTGACGAATTGCGAAGCGCGGAAATGGAATGATGATTAGTTTTGGGTAATTGTGCTCTGTTTGTTCACAGGTTAGAGCGCGAGAACGCGCTAAGTCATCGAGCGTCACTGAAAGACCATCGTAGTAATCATTCTCACTCCCACTCCAATCATCAGGCTCACAACCACTCGTCCCGTCGTAAGGATCAAACATACACTAAACGCCATCGTCAGAAACTACTACAAGGTAGTTTAGAAAACGTTTCGTCAAATCCACTCGGCGAGAACAAACCGACTGAATCAACGTTACGCCGCAGCCGTAGTTTGGCGATTTCCAGGGAGGATATTTTCACCAACCTAGAGATTCCCAATCCGCAAAGGGCCCGAAGAAGATCCCAACTGATTCCACGTGCGAAACTAATCGAACGTTGCAATAAGTCAGTATCACCCAAATTTGCTGCGAAGTGTTTTTTATTTCGTTGTTCTTTTTCAGTTCCTCAAGGAATTCTCTTCATAGAGGGATAAGTCATGAGAGTCTCTATGCAGATCAAAGTACCTTGAATGCCTTGACCCGCGGTCCTTTAGACTATCCCGGCCCACAACAACAACCTGGCTTCAAATACCGTGAAGACATCTCATCCTCGCAGTACTTGCCCTCAATCGGCCACCTGAGACATTCCACTACCGACCTGGATAGTCTCGAACACGATCCCGTGAACTACAAACCGCAACCTCAACAAGTCTCCTCTCACCACTCTCAACATCACCACACCGAGGACAGTGGCCTAAGCTTACCAAACTATTATCCGGATAGTAAGTGTGATACCGACCACTCTTTCACCGATAATATTTCTGTTGGTAATTTTACCCGAGACTCAAAGTATCGTCATTCTTTTCTGTATCCAGAAAGTAGTAACATTTCATACGACGAAAATATAGTCCTAAGCAAGACTCAACTTTACGACAAGGTCGAAGAGCACTATCATCAAACCAAGCCGCGTACTATTCGGGGCAATACACCCTACTATAATACCGAACCCGAGACCTATGTGAAGCCACGTAGTCTTCCAACCTTCGTCGCAACCGCTAGTAACGGCTACGAGTCCGATTCAACTTTGTCCGATTACGACCCCAAGTACTACGAACCGGTTGAACGAACCAGTTCGGATAGTAACAACGAGGGGACCAGGCCCAACCAATCGCAGCAGCTGACACGTGAGGATAGCATCGAGGAGGAACCGATCCAGGAAGAGCCTATCATCCAAGAGCTACGACGCCCTGAAAAAGAGGAACCCATCTATTACGGCGGTGAGCCTCAGGTATACTCCCACTGTCACTACAGCAAACAAGAGGAGTTCGATAATCACCAGCCGCAGTATCAGCAGCAGCCCGAAAATCACTATCAGGAGCGTTCCTCCTACGAGGAGTGTGAATCCAAGTCGGAATTCTCTAATATAGAAGCGAATCCTATATATGATGAAATTCCTCCGCTCGCTGCCGACAAAGATTTGATCAAAACTAGCATACAAGTTCCGCCACAGGAGGAAGTTAATGTCGAGTTCCAACCGGATGAATATAAGACGGTTGTGAGCGTACCCGAGCAGCAAAAGCCCTCCAGCGACGAAGAGGACGTCAAGGAAGCGAAGAAACACAGTCACAATTATTTAAAGGAATTTCTCGAGACGCAGAAAGGGTCCAAGAAACCGTTGCAAAACTTTCTCAGTAAACGTATTTCACGTGCCTTCACTTCCTCGCAGGATACAAGTACCGGAGACTCAAATAAACCCGACAAGAAGTATAACAACCTTATTGAAAATCAGTATTTCTCGTTACCGGACATCACTGTCAGTAAAAACCTACAAAAGTGTGAGAAAATCGACCGTAAACTCCGGAAATGTGACAAACTTCAAAAGTCCCCATCCGATGTGTCAACCAACAGGTTTATTGTAAATATCGGCAACCATTTCGACGTCACTGCAAGAACCTCCATTCCAGTGGATTTTGAGCTGAAGATCTCGAAAATTCCCAAAGCGAAAAAGAATAAATCTGATAAGAATTTCATCGAGGTGGTGAAATCCTTGAATCAAACCTTAAACGGGGGAAAAGGCGAGGTAAACAACAATAAGAATCCCAAAGTTATTGTCAACGGGGAGGAGATCAACTCGAACGAGCTTTTTCAGCGGGATAAAGAGGTGGAAGTGTTGATTGAAAACACCAAGATGTCAAACGGAAGTTTAAATAAGGAATTCCAATCCAAGATCAACACGATGCGCAACTACTGGGGGAATATGATTGGCAAGGATGAGAATGGGAACAAGAAAGATACCTCGGGACATAAAGAAGAAAAACAGGATCCCATCAAAGAAGTAGTCAAGGAGCAGGGGAAATGTAAAATTGTTGGCATGCAAACCAAAGTTGAGGAAGTCAAGAAAAAGTTTGAGTCTGACCCCAACGATAAGAAGAATACGGAAATTGAAGCGGCGAAACCTCCATCCAAAGTTCAGATGACAAAGCAATTTTTCGAAAAGAACGACGCACAAACCCAGAAACAAACTCGTCAAGGCCTTCTGGAGAACCCATTCTTTGATAATCAATTTGAAAGTTTGAATCCCAATACGTTGGAGCTCATCGAACAGGATGGTAAATATGAGGAAATCAATGTGAGACATGATGACACAAACTTTGCACCTTCCAAGCCAGTGAACATTGAAGAGGAATATAAAGAAACGCGAGATACCAAAGAAATAAAGGAAATAAAAAGCGTAAATCCAAAAGAAATAAGAGATGTCAGGAACATGGGAGAAAAGTCTTCGGTACGAAAATCAAAATCTATCGAACCAGAATTTGATCACATCCGTTACAGAGTGGTGAAATCCGATTTGTTCCAAAAGAAGATTTTTGCCAAGTGTGAGAAAGAATCACAGTTTGATGGCTTAATGCAATATTTACAAGATTACTCCTTTCAGGAGTTGTTGATTGATAACAATATTGTAATAATTGAGCCTATAAGAACGAATATTCAATACGTTGGTTCGAATAATCCACATCATACAAATAATGTCACTAAGTTTATCAGGACCCCTGGTAAACCACCTGCGAACAACGAAAGTAGTGGTCTTAGAAAACATTTCTTTTATCATCCAATTCGTGTGAACCGTGAAGTGAACGATGATGAACTACCGAATCCGGATACTGTGAACAAGGTACGCCAGATGTTCGAAGGACAAATTCCACGTTCCCAAAGCTCTAAACACTTAGATGCTCTCACCAAGCAAACCGTTCAGTATATTAGACCAGTTGATCCTGACAAGGATAGATGTTCGGCTTCTGATGGTAGTTCGAACATGTCCGAATGTGATGAGAATGATGAATATAATGAGGAAGTGGATGTTTGCTGTGAGTACGTCAGTGAAGACATCTTGGAGAAGATCCGTGAGTGTGGCACATCTGTTACTTATTACGGAGGACGTGTTACAGCAAAGCGTAAGCCTCAGGCCATGACCAAGGCCATTATGGATGAGATTCAAAACCAAAAGAACCAAAAGACAAAGTGTAACTGCGCTTGTAAGTTCAAGTCACGGGATCGTTCTGCCTCGCTTACTGGCGGGTCTCTTCCGGAACAGAACCAAGAACCAACCTCTTACCAAGGAGTCAAATTCAAGTTGCTCAAATCTAACAGTTGTAGCTCCCGACTGGAACTCGTAGGAACAAAGAATCTAAGTGAGTATAGGAAGAAGTTTATCATGAAGCAGAAGCAAATTTTGGATGAGCATAATTTAAAGAAGCAGAACCTGCCTGTGATAAAGAACGCGTCTGAGAAGAACACTATCAACGAGTCTATCAAAGAGGTTAATCAGGTACAGAGCAATGTGCAACTGCTCAACGGACTGAACAGTCAAAGTGCACATGGCGAACCACAGCCAACAAAGACTACCAAAGTCACCCAAGCGAGGGAAAGCGCGCATAAACCTTTCGCAACATCCATGAATGTCACCCTCGCGAATAGCCACCACGGCAGTCATAGTATTAACCACGTGACCCACGTGACCGGCATAAACCAGTCACCGAAAATCATCGGCGAAGAAATGAAAACAAAGAAACTGATCCAATGGGGTGAAATGCGAGAGGATAACAAAACCTATTCTGGAATTACTTACACGCATAATATCCACAATAATGGAGGAAAACAGAAAGTCTACGATTTTTACGAAAAAGTAAAAATAAAACCTAAAAAACCTGAGGAGATGGAGTTTGAACCATACGAGGTTGCTAATTGAGTTTTACACCTCAAGTCGTTTCATTACAACGAGTTACTAGCATTTCTCTTCAAAATTCGCCGGCTATAAATTAAAATTTCATCATAATTTCAGCAGTGCTACTAACGTTTTAACGTGATCGTAGAAATGGGATCTTCATCAAGGCGAAGAATAAACTTTCATTACGGAAGATTTATTAATCCCTAGTCGTTAAAGTTATACTTTTATTATAACCATAGTAATAACCCGGTTCTAACAGATTTTAATATTGAATATAATTTTAGACTACGGTTAACATTCCATTAGTACAGTAACGATTTTTGTAATAATTGTAATTACCAAATATTTAACTTGTTTTAAAATGCACAAGATTATTATAACATGTTATCGATACATTTTTAGAGTTTAATTAAGCAAGCACTAAGATTGTAAAAGAAATATTGAAATTATTGTTTATATAAATCAATAAATGGGGATATTTTAATAAAATTTTGTTTAAATTCAATTATTACGATTGTAGTTTATGCTCCAAGGGATTCGGGATTCAGTTCTGCCTGTCCACAACGAAAGGACACTTCATCGTGTGGTCTCATCATCGTCTCGCTTATAAAAGAAGAGTGGATGGCTTATTTATGTCCAAAATTTGAAAATATACAGTTTACAAAAGGTATGGACAACCTGCAGCCCGTTGGAAATACTTGTAAAGCCAGCGAACTATTCTAGGCCCAAATTGTGCCCCCTATTTGGCGATTTGGGCCGAGCACAAGCGGAATTTATCCGATCGGAGATCCGGATCGATGCTGAAAATTTAAAGACCCGATCATAGAAAATTTTGTTCAACCTTGGTTTAGATTTTTTTTGACTTTACGTCAAATCCAATAGGATTATGGTATATAAAATATCATCATTCATATGTTTTGAACTGAAGATTGAACGTTAATATATTTGAGACATCGTCTGATTTCTATATTATCAAAAATAGTTATCGAAATAAATGCGATTCATTTTGCCATCTAAATTATATGTCGCTGAATGAAGAGACTGATGCGATAAAATGTTGTACAGGGTTTTATAATAAGGCGGATTGATATTAAACGTTAATTAAAAGTCAGAACTAAACAAAATTGGATATTTCTTCAATGAAACATGTTACTCGATCCCTTGTAATTACCTGTGAATGGCTGCCAAATATTCGTCCTGACTCCAACTGCAAACGATTTTTTTCACATTTCTATTCTCGTTGTTAATCTCAGTTTTAGACTGCTGGATGCTGGTTGGCTCGGCTTGTTGGTATATACTTGACTTTTCAGGCCCACGAAGAAAGAGCTATTCGTGTCTCATCGCAAAATTGACGAACTACAGGAAAATAGACAAGTTTCCTGTTGTTCGGGATATTATGTGTCAGTGAAACTTTTTCACAGCAGAAATAATTGCGGCTGAGCATTCTATACATAGATAAATACAATAACATGTGCAACTTGTCTGTTAATATTTTGTCCGAATTAGCGATAGGTAGGATAACCAACTAATATTGAAAAGGTGAGAACTTATAATTGACATTGACATGGCGGGAACTTATTATTTGAAATTTGTTGGACAAACGTCTCTTGCGGTGGGTTTCTACTACGTTAGTATGCTCAGTATGTTTTGACTTGTTCGGAAATAAATAATCTATGTTGTTGAATGAAATATGGCAAATGTATGTTTTACGGGTTTATTACAAAAATTGTACAACGTACGTTTCGCTTTGCAGCATCATCAAGTACTAAAGAAAAACAGACTATTTATACAAACTTTTGTGATTGGTGATGGTTAATATGTCTAGATGGTCATTTATGAGGTGGACATTTTTGTGTAAGGTGCGCTTAATGTAAATATTTTCTAGCATGTTAAGTTAGGCCGGGGTATAAGAACTTAAGATTAGAGATGGAGCAGTGATGACCGCTGCTTTCCACATGTTTGGCCATAGCCGATTGTTTGGGGAACCCACCAGGGGCATGGAGCATATTAAAGAAATAGAAGCCATTCACCAACATTTAATATCATGTTTTACCAAACTTCGACGGTCGAATCATTCGATTATATTAAATAATCAATATAATAATTTCATGAAGCAATATACACTTTTTACGTATGCACATTACAATTATCGCTTTTCTGTGCAATAAAATTAATAACATTTCTTAGTAACGTATTAAAAAGTGCAATGTACGAAATCGTCACATACCGGCCAGGGGGTCTGAACAAAGTAAACAAAACACACGCCAATCAAGTCAATTGGTCAATTAAAAGCATTGAATCAAATAAACGTGTCAAAGACAACACTTATACCTTCGCACTCTAAAAATAATAATATATGCATGTATGTGTATTTATTTCGAAAAATGTATTAAATAATTTTTGAAAATCCTAACGTAGGCTATTGTATTCGAAACTATATAACTGCAAATTTTAAAAAGAATTGAGACATCCGTTCTGCTTGTATTAGCCAAGCAATTATCCGACACGATGAAATGTCAAAACGTGCAGAGAAACTTGGTACTCATAACCATTCCCTGGACAATTTTAAAACTTGTTATGAGATTTGGTACTATCAATTATCAAGTTATATACCAGGAACGTCCATGATTACTAGTAAGTCTCCTGAATGGCTCGAAAAGCAACCACGATCTGATTAGAAATATCGTTGTAAAACCTGCAAAGCAATATTTAAACGGTAACTGGTATTTTCATGTCTAAAATGAAAGAACATGATGTAGAAATCCCGAAACTAATTAAATAAGCCTCCCTAAGCTCTTGATCTGCGTATGATCAAACGATCCGAGTGAAATTCTAGTACACAGGTACACACTGCGACATACTGAAAGCGATGGGAGCCTAAGCCACCATCTGCGGCAACATAAGCTACAGTTGTGGTCGAAAGAGAACTTTATTGCCACCAATACCCACGAGGGAGGTGGCTTTATATCTATATATCCGGAAAGATGCACGACTCCCGGGGATGAAATAAAACCACCATTTGGCAAGCCTACCTTCCAATGGATGACTGCGCATAGCGACGAAAACAACAAAACCGCATCAACATAATGAAAGGACGGGCGACCTATAATTAAATTTTTTATCCCACCAAAACGGAATTGAAGGCGAAAAAAAGAGAAAAGCATGCAGAGAAAAGTGAGAAGAATATGAATATAAGTAGTCACCTCAATTCTCCATCAGTAATGAGAATATTGCTAATGTAAGTTTTCTTTTGGTACATGGAATTCAGAATACATTGATTAGTGCAATTTCCATCTTATTGAAAGGAAAAATCTCTTAAATTTATCAATGCAAAAGGACTAATCAATGAAAAAGCGAAGGGCTTCTCTTTACATTTATTTTGTGATAAACTTAATTTATTAAAATACCTGCTGCAGCTTCGAAACAAGTCTATTTCTCATTTCTTATAACAAATTTGAAATAAGTGTAATTTAGATTATTTCTAATGGCTAAACTGACGCATAAGATATTGCCTAGTCGTGTTACGCTAGTCAAAAATTCTTTGCTTGAATTTAAACTAAACTAATAAGAGTAAAGTATGTTTGTCTTTGATATATGCATTCAGTGTATATTTACTATAATATTCAACTAATTAACACGAAAACCTGTTAGCGTATGAATAAATTCCTGAAAATGATTCCTTTCAAACTGATTTGGTACTCTTTTATATTTGTAATAAATTTTAATTAAAATCCGGCGCCTCCACCAAATCAAATTATTCTGAAATTCTATGAAGTAGATCAGAGACTTTGTTCCCCACTATTTATTTCAAATATGAAAAATGCAAATAAAACATTTGTTTACAGTTTAAACTAGTCAAGAAGTGGTTTCTTGCGCTTCTTAAGATTGGCAACTCACCTTTGTGTCGTCAATTCCAATTAATCTAATTTCAGAAACAAAATGCTTATAAAATATTTCACCACATTAAAATGAAATTCAAATTGATTTGATATTCCTTTACACTTGAGTTATTAAAATGAGAAACCAGCGCCTGCACCTACTCTTATTTGCTTATACATTTTTCTTCAAATTTAAAAAATACGTTATTCTAATTTTATAAGAATTGTATATTTGTTGTTAAGAATATGGTAGATAAAATATCATACATATGTTTTGAACTGATTTCTGATACATTTTCCTTCCAAACGTTTTTTATGTTTAAATTTCGCAGTACAATAAAAATTCAAAATAGTTATTATCATTGTTTTCTGACTCTAGGAATATTCCTACAATGCTGGTAACTCATGATGAGGAACATATTGTAATGGAA
>WSZQ02022192.1:73275-89049 GCA_019419845.2 Weissflogia rhopalogaster | reverse complement strand
AACATAAGAAGAAGAAGGCATTGGAGATTAATTAAATATTCAATTGCTAATTGTTTTGACAATCTGGTCCTCCATGGCAGTCAGATTATAGTTGCTGACTAAGCACCGCACGTGCCGAGGCTCGAAGCGACGAGTAAGATACTGAAGTCGAAAAGCCTCGAGCGTCCTTTTAAACACTTCAAACGTTCAGATTTTTTTAGTTTTCATACATTATTCTCATTTTTTGATGTTAAAATTCACAGATGTAAATGCATTATAATCTAATTAAAATAACAGAACATCACAATACGCATAAATTCGTATGTTCTGTCCATGAATACATTAAAAACGTCCGCAATTTTTAATTCCCATTTTTTCGGTTACGTTATTTGGGATTATGGAGTAAGTTAAAAAGGATAACGCTATAAATAAAGCCCTGGTACAAATCTAATGCATTGCGAACACCACGAAATGATGAAAACACAATTTGATAATAGGATCATAACGCAAAAAAACACAAAACAAATCCGTTAATGGACGGATTCAAATTCATAACTGCATAAAAAAAAAACGATGAAAAACTGGTTCGTATTATAATTATTATGTATGGTTATGATTTATTCACGTGCGAGAGAAAAATATATAAATTTTATTTTCCTCCATCCTACCTTATTATTCAGAATTTATTAAGTTATAACTGTAGAGTTTTAATTACAGAGAGTTTTATTATCGACAATAAAAAGGTTGGGTTTTTATTTATGATCGTAACAAATTTAGCGTAAAGAAAATTAAATTTTTATAGTGCCATAACTTTCGTATTACATTTTTTTATAAATAAAATTACGAATTTATTTAATATCCTGTATATTAAGTGATTCATGATTTTTAAGTTTTTTTACCTTCTGTTTTTTGTGTCGTTTTTTGGAGTACGTCAATCAAAATGTATTTAACACGATTTAATCACTTAATCTCGAACGGTACTATCCGTTTCTTTTTTGGGATTATATTAACTTTTAGACTTGAACTTGAACTCTAGTAATATAGCAGAGTCACGAGAATGTCTGTTTTTTTTGTGAATTAACATTGAGTAATTGACAATATCTCAAAACAGATTTCTTGTAGCCTAAAATAATATCAACAGATAGTGGGTGTTCTCAGGAGTAGATTGATACCAAATTTATTTCATACTCATAGGGATTGGCCCTTGGATGAACATTTTAATTGATTTAGTCGAGAAATCCAATTATTTGAAATAGCGATATCGTGTACCAATGAGGTTTGCCTAAAAATGATATCATCAGAAGGTGTTCTCAGAGGGTGTTCTCAGAGGGTGTTCTCAGCAGTAAATAGATACCAAATTTATTACATACTCTCTTCAATTGGCCCTTGTTGCGAACAGCCTGCCTGCTGACAACATCAACTTATGACGAAAACGCCAAAGGTCTTTTATTTTAGCAGGACCCGAACTACCCTTTCGTTGACAGTTATGATTGCGCTGCGGAGAGAAGTAGACACGTCGAAGAATGGCTTGCGACTAACTTTATTTACACAAATTTACAATTACATCGACTGGGGTCCACACACCCACAACGCTTTCCCCCACAATCTTCCACCTCACGAACCTACCCTGTATCAATCCGAACACACGCCGCCTAGCACTCGTTCTCTCTCACCTTACTCAGGCTGTGCCCAGAAAGGCTTACCCTTAGGCACAGCTTTGCCCAAATATCTGCGACGCACATTTTGCTACTCGCAAGCCTAGTCGCCCGATCTGCGGGAGATCATTAAAGATAAGATGGTACCACCAGACGTTCCTATACAATTCACCATCGGATCGACTACGCTTTCCAAAACCACCCAAACGGCCAAATATGCACGTCGTAAAATATCTTTCAATTGCAATCTTGCTGGCCAAAAATCTGCTTTTTCTCTCCAATATCCATTCTGTCGATTGACCTTCATAAAAGCTTAGAAATTATACAACGACCGTGCATAACGGTTCCCAACAGCCCTTTTAGAACCATTTTTATTGATTTTTCAAAGAATTATTTTAAAAGTCAGTAACATATTGCAAAAAAAAGTTTTGTTGTACCAATGAGGCTAGTCTAAAAATGATATCATTAGAAATAGGTTATTCTCTGAAATTGATTGATACCAAATTTATTACATTCTCTCTGGAATTGGCCCCTATAGGACAATTTTTATTGTTTGTATCCAAGAATTATTATAGAAGTCATTGATATATTGCAAAAAATGTTATCTTACATCTATTAGACTGCCTGAAAATGATATTATCTGAAGGAAGGTGTTCTCCGGAGTAGATTGTTATCAAATTTATTACATACTCTCTTGAATTAGCCCTTTTATGACCATTTTTGTTGATTTCTTCAAGAATTAATATAAAATTTCAGAAATTATATAGAGAAACCTTTTTAAATCGTTTTAGAGAGATTGAAATCATAAAAATACGAAATTTTGAAAATCATCGACGGTTTAACTCGACCTAAATCCATTAAGAAACCTTCGGGGACAGTAATTAAAACCGTTATTTAATTCCATGCATGATTAAAATATGGATATGAGGATTTTCCAGCTTTGTGGACCTTTCACACACTGGCACAAGCATAAATTTAATTAAAATGTACTGTGGTACACTTCTCACAATTGAATTTCTCTCAAAATTAAGCTAGAAACAAGAACAATAATAAAGTGACCTAAAAAAGAAAAGAAGTCATAAATTAAAAGTAAAAAACTACCGAAAACCTGATAACATTTATTTTATTTATTTAATCAACAACCTACCACGTAGTGGTGTAAGAGATTAGTAACTTTCACCCGGCCCTATCCGGTCTCGCTACTGATGGTACTGCTCTGAACTCTTGTGCATATGGGTTTTTCCGGGCACCGTTGCAAGCGAATCGCCCAACCTTCGTTCACGTTTTTACCACGAAGTCAGAAGTTCGCGGACGACGCTTGTTGAGTGGGGAAAGCAAGTGGTCACCCATCCAACGCGTAGCTACGTCCGACGTTACTTAACTATTACTTACTTAACTATGGTGTTCTAACGAGTACCTAGCTCCATAACGCGGCAAGCCGCCGCTAACATTTATATATTTCCACTAAATAAACACAGAATATATAATACGAAATTAATGTCAATAAATATATTATTTACCAACCCATAAACATAAAATGTTTATAGCTGTAAAATGTAAATATAATTTAATTAATCAGATACTTTTCGAATCCAATATTGCCAATGACCTGCATGTGGTGAATACAGAGGGAAATTTAATAGCATGTTTGTTGCTTTCACACGCGAGGCACAGTATTATCTGAATATGTTAAATGTTAATAAAATATGTAGGTTAATTAATTATACATAAAATAGCGTTTGATGTGTTTGCTTTGTCTGATTTCGAGTGATTTGCAATTGTATTAATTGATGCAAATTAAGCTCTGTCATTCTATTTTCAAAGCAATTCGTATTTCTATTTATATATTAAATGATTAGAGTTTATTGTCGATTGTCTAGGAACTAATTGATTTGCAGTCTTTTTACAGTCTTTTTTGGACACTGTGCGGTATTGCGATAAAACGTGTTTGAAGTTTAAACAATTTCTGTAAAATTGGCTGATAAATTTGTGTGAAACAATAAAACAAACCAAATTATTTAATAAAATAATCAATAAATTTACATTTCAATCGTAATCTACAAATATAATAACCAAATAAAACACAAACAATGGAAATAGAATAACCAAGAACTAGTCAACTTTATTAAATTGTATTTTATATTTATTCACACTTTTGATAAAACAAATAATATTAGTTTTTATTTGAGATATTGAATAGGACTTTATTTTATATACGAGTACTAGTAAAATATAACTTTTTTGGTTATAATAATATCCATTTTATTTACGCCTATCTAAATATTTCGATACACCTGAATGCATCCGAATCAATTAAACTCGTATCAATTTTGATTTATTACATGTTAACTATGGAACTGGGCAAGCATTAAAAATATATTTCATAATATTGCATATTCTCATGTTAAAAAAGTATATTGTTTCTCTGTTGTGTGCTGAAATTGATTTGTTTTTCAAAAAATAGTGAGATAAATGATTATAAAATAGTTGGTTTTTGTTATTTATTTCTATTTTGTTTGATTTTACCGAGCATCGACTGCGATGGTCATTTTTCTATTCAATTCTTTTTCAAGGTAATTATGAATGCGCACGTATGAAACTAGATATTTTAAACTACTTATATTCCGGAATTGCAGAAACTTGCACTGTTCTTGAATCTAAATATTTCGATAGCTGCAGACACGTGTTGCAAATCAATCACTGTTTGATCGAAGTGGTTGTGACGGTTTTTGGGGTGGCGGTTGCAGATCCGGGCATCGTTTGCACCCTTGTCACTGCAATTCTACCCTCTTTCTGCTAGGGGTCGTAATCGTGGTTGTTATCACTATCAGGCTATTGCTAGTTATTGCCAAAATACGATTTAAACTGACTTTTATCATTGTCTTATCGTTTCATAGAAGAATGCAATGTAAATATCGGTTAAAGGTGCTCCTAATTCACCTGATAAAATTATCGGAAATTGTCTTAATCAATAGCTATGTCATTCAAGAATATTCCCTCAATTTCAATGCGATAGCTGCCGTATTTACAAAGTTATTGCTCATAAGTTTATTCTTAAGTTTACCCAACTTTTGTCAGGATTTCTCTCATCATTTTTCGACTTTGCGTACAGAATTGTGCAAATTCTGCTGTACCGATTTAGCTGTGCAATAACTCATTTTATAACCAATTAAATTCTAGAGAATATGACGTTAATTGTTTTTGGATAAAATGAATATTTATATTTTTCTTTCATTTTTTATATCGAATTTGCATGGAAAAAAAGCACTTGAAATTAAAAACTGTATAAAATCATATAATTTTAACTTTATCTTGAAAACACTTCACGTCATATTTAAGTAAGATTTATAAAATGTGTAAAAACATTTTGATTCCTCATCTCAGATGAAAATTAAAGACGCTAGAGTGTAGAGGATTGTGCAAATTCTGCTTAACCGATTTAGCTGGGCTCATTTTAACTCATTTTATAATCAATTAAATTCTTGAGAATATGACGTTAATTGTTTTTGGATGAAATGAAAATTTACATATATTTTCTTCATTTTTTATATCGAATTTGCATAGAAAAAGGCACTTTAAATTAAAAACTGAATAAAATCTGATAATTTTAGCTTTTTTCGAAAATACTCCACGTCATATTCAAGCAAACTTTATAAAATTTGCAACAACTTTTCGACTCTTCTTCTCAGATGAAAATTAAAGGCGCTAGAGTGTACGCAGCTGAGCAAGAAACTCAAAAACGAGGCGGTATAATCATGGCTTGCATTTTAAACTTTAATTACGTTTTTCGATGTTGCGAATACGATTGAAGACATTCTGCTGAAGCGATTTAATTGATTTATGGCTCATATTATAGATAATTAAATTTTCTTGGATATAACCTCTATTGTTTTTTGATAAGAGATGCTAAAATTGCAGAAGAACGCTATTTTTTCGAAACATGAAAAATATATCTAAAAATCACTTACATAGTATTCTTGATTGAAGCTGTTTGAAACATTCATTCTCCATAATCACATCCTGTAATAAAATACAAAAATAGAATTAATAAAAATCTTCTCGGTACGTAAACAAAAACATGTATAAAATTTCCATTATATAACAAAAACTACACGTAAATTCGTACAATTTGAAATCGAAACACGTGTAAATGGCAAAATATATCAGTTTTATTTATAGTGCTTGCTTTCAATCGACCAACAAATAAAGTTGTTTCCATGTCGAAACTCGGCAAATAAAAGTATACACCAATATTCTGCACGAGTTTATTCGATAAATAAATGTTTAATTGAACGTCCTTCCGCCGTTCCTCTTTTTCCCTCACTGTGTGTACAAATACTCCACGCAAATTTTGGCTTACTTTCCGATTTCGACTTAAATTTATCGCCGTTTCACATGCAAAGCGCAATAATTACAAAGTCCCCAACTTTCAATTAGCAATTAAACATGCAAATGTCGCGTATGAGCTTTGCAAATGTACATTTAAAAGTTGTATTTTGTTTGGTATCATATGAAAGTTACCAAACTTTTGCAATCAACGCGAATTACGTACACTTCATTACAAATGAAGAAATAATTATGGATTAATGAGTGAGTAAACAGTGGCATAGTTTGGAGAATAAAAGATGAAGTGATTAACAAATATTCCGTTTTTATTTAAACTGTTTTTCCAGGTAAATTGTTTTTATTCATCAGAGAGAGAGGAAGAAAAATGGGTCGATGAAACATAATTCACAAATTTGTTAATATCTTCTAATATATTACGAATATTTCAATGAAATTTTCACACTATATTCTCGGAATACCCTAACTTTCGATACTATAACTCGGAAATCATATACCATAATATATCTTATGTTATTAGCTTACAAAGGAACCTATTTATTATTGTCTTCATGTATTCCCAACTTCAAAAAGATTTCCTAGTAAAAGTTAATTAAAAATTGCAAATATCGAAAATTTAATGATTAGTTATAAAAGTAGACATTTCAAACTATTGATGTTCCAAATTTCACACAAAAGAAACAGAATAGTTGCTATGATATAGCTCAAACAAAAAATAACAATGAAAAATAAGTTTTACTGAAACATTACTAACAATATTATTAATATCTTTGAAACTATTACGAATATATCAATGAAATTGTGACAATATATTGCCAGAGTAACTTACTTCTCTAAAATGTAACTTGCAAATCAAATAGCACAATACAACATACGTCATAAGCTTTCAAAAAACATTCTTATCGTTGTTTGAAACTATGCCTAATCTCAGAAATTCAAACAAATATTCCCGTTAAAAGTTAATAAAAGTTACAGATGCTTTTAATTGAATGAAGAGGTATAAAAGTAGGTATTTTAAGCAATTTATGTTCCGAATTTCAAACAAGAAAGTTGAATAGTTCCTGAAATATACGCCGAACAAGTAAAACAACAAATAAAAAAGTCTCAATGAAACACAATTGATAAAATTGTCAATATCTTTTAATCTTTTATGCATATTTTAATGAAAATTAGACAATATATTCTCAGATTATCATTCTCTTCGAAAATGTAACTTTTAAACCATATTCAGTGATATTATTTCTGTTATAAGCATTTAACTTTTCGGCTTCTATGATTTCGTCATAAATGTATTGCCGCCTTACGCAATAATTTCAAAATTAGCAACAATTAGCAATAAAACATTACAAAAGAAGAAATAATTATTAGTTTATGAGTGAGTAAAAAGTGGTATAGATAGGAGAAAATAAGTGGAAGTTATTAATAAACATTCCGTCTTCATTTAAACTTACATTTTCCGGCGAACTGTTTTAATTCATCAGCGAAACGGAGCGATTCCTACAAGTTTTCGTGCTCAGAAAACTTGCAATTGTCAAGTAAACAACAACAATCAAGCAAACACACCGGCAACGTGTTTAAAATATGCGAAAAGCTCGGCAACAAACCGCACAACAACAAAAGAAACGCTTCGAAACTTTGCCCGTGAAAGATTCGCAACTTTTCACTCGCAACTTGGTACATCACTTTCAAAAGTGCTAAATTATGGAGGCACTTTCCACGGCATAAATTACGAAATATTTTCTTGTTTGTGATTAATCACACAAATGTTAATGTCGCGTATCATCCCGACATTCTCTGACGTTGTAATATATTCACATTCGATCCCTAAGCCTTCTATTTCCACTCGCGAAAGCCATTAAAACTTTTCGTTAAAGGTAATAAATGTTTCAGTTGCTTGATAAAATGCTCTCTTTGTGGTGTTACATTAAACTCGAAACATTAAACCATTTTCATCCAATCCCTCTATCAAATTGAGATGTTTAATGTTTGTATAGAACGAGAGATTGATTGTGATTTTATGCAAAATGTTATTCGCTTTTTTAATTACGCGCTTTTAGAGGCCCTGACTGGGCAACTATAAATCACGCTGGTGACAGTTGGGGAAATTTTTAATTTTCCGAACACAAAATAATACGACGGTGGCGGTCAGGGGGCGGTAGGGAAGGTCACGTGGTGGCGACCGTCGAGACGGTGGCGGCGGCGATAAGGCGACCGCCACCGCTGACGTACTTTCTTAATTAGTTTGCGCCACAATGCTATCCGGCCGCTGAGCAAACTTTGTTAATTTCGTTCCGGCGTTTTCGTTGTCAACTGGGCGCGTGCGGGGGCGTGCGGGGGGCGTGCGAAGGAAGTCGCAATTTTGAGTTACTTGCGACACAAGAATGGCGGTGGACGGAGGAGGGGTCTGTGAATAGGACTGTGGGAGTACTGGGGGTGTTTGGTGAATGCGAAAAAGGCAAGCGCGAAATGAATGAAGCAATGAATGCAGAATAACTGTATGCGAAAATAATGAAATTGTAATGAAAATTGTCTTCTGTACGTTACTTCCTGATTGAAAGTTGTTCTTTGATGATTTTGTAGTAGATTTAGCTAAATTTATTTGTTTTACTAATTTAACACCATAAACCAAGGTATATTTCGACATTTCAAAATTTGTCACATTATTTTTATATTTCCGACATTTCTCGACTTTTCCAACATTTAATAATGAAATTCTTAAAATCAATCAAAATAAACTTAACTTAATAACCTAAAAATAACAAGAACAAAAATCCAACTGTTTTGAAGATGTGATTTTTAATATGACTTTTAATAAGGGCACTACAGAACTGTGATGAAGAAAATAACATTTTCTCTGCGTGGTAGGAAAGTGGAAGAGTTGATTCTTCGAATAAAATCATTTATTACTTTCTGGGACATTTAATAAGGCCCCTGCAGCTCCTCAAAATAGAAATTTGCCAGTGTCTTTCTCGAAATTTCGGAAAATATTACGCCTAGGAAAATCTCGTTTTCCAACAAATCTAATGAAGATAATAATATTTTCTCAGGATAGTAGGAAAGTGCAAGAGTTGATTCTTCGAATAAGATTACTTATTACTTTCTGGGATTTTTAATAATGGTGCTAGTGCTTCTGAAATATTATATTTGGTCTGAAAAATCTAATGAAGATAACAACAAATTCTCGACGTGGAGGAAAGTGGAAGAGTTTCCGCTTTGAAAGGGTTCATTTATTACTTTGTGTGATTTTTAAGAATGCTCCTCAAATATAATATTGTCTGTTTATTAAAACTTTAACATAAAATATCATAAAATTAACAAGAAGAAAAATCCAACTTTTTTCGACGATGCTTCTCTTAATAATATTTAACATAAAAAACGAATAACTTTTACTAGAACATAATGCTATGAATATACGGTAATAATATAGTTTCCGGACACATCAACGATCTAATATCATAGTTATTACTTTAATTACCAGTTGCACCCAACTTTCACGTCGTTATCACTACCTAGGAAACTTAACCAAAGTAGTTTGCAACAATAAGACGAAGAGCAATCAAACCAGCCGCATGTATACTGCACACTTGAATTGCGCTGGGATTGAAATTCAAACTTAATTCCCTCATGTAATTACAAACCATTTCGACGAACATAAATTTAAACACGTCCTCAATGCCTCAATGCCTCCCGAACTTCTTACAATCTTGGCCAAGAAAAACAACAACAAGAATCAAGGAAATTAAATATGATTAGATTAAACGACTCCATTCACGGTCGCAAAATAATTTCAAAACTTATTTTTCGCGAGTTAATAGTTTAATAAGTTTTTAATAAGTTTTTGTACAAGCGGCGCGGCACAAGTGTTTAAACTCATTTAATTTACAGTTGCTATTGTTGTTTGCGCGGCTTTGCAAACACTAATGCGAATTAAATTGGTCAAGTTTCGTGTAGGTTACATAAACCGAGGCGACCGACGCGTTTTGAATAGGTATACGGAGATTGATGGATGTATTAAGCAAAAAAATAGATTTAGATAGATTTGGTATGAATAGAAAAAATTAACGCCTCCGGGTTAGGTTACATCTCCTACGATTCGCAAATCACGATAATCGCCAGCGTCAACGAGTATAAAAGTTGGTGTGACCGCGAAATTAAGCCACAGTGTTCTGTACACCTTCTAATCTCGACGATCGCAAGATGAACAAGTTCATTGCCAGTGCTGTTTTGTTGGCCTGCGTTTTCGCTGCCAATGCTTACAACTTCCAGGATTCGGATTATAGTAAGTTTTTCTTTTCTTTATTTGTTCTTATTTTCTATTAGTAATGTTTTAAAGAGCTAAATAATTCAAGACTAAAAAAATTATTATATGAAAAATAAAATTCGAAAGAATGTTCGGTACTTTTCGATATTTTTCGATTCTCTTGACATTTCGATATTTCCGATATTTTTCGATATACTTGACAATTTTTAGATATTTAGTTCTTTTCGCCAATATTCACGTTTTTCGATATTTTCGCAATTTTTGCTTTTCTCGAAATTTTCGACATTTTGTTCATATTTCGTTATTTTCGACGTTTTTTTTATATAGCATTTTGGACAATTTTCGATATCATCGGAATTATTCGATATTTACTCAATTTTGACTTTTCTTTTTTCCAAAATATTTGATATTCTAGACATTTCGCAATATTTTTCACCATTTTCGATATGTTTACCATTTCTTGATATGTTGGACATATTGGATATTTTTCGATATTTATCGATATATTAGGCATCATTCAAAATTTGTTTTAGACTGCTAAATAATATTAATTATCACAAAATCATGACGTAGCTTCATATGTTCTCAATAAAATTACAAGTTTCCTTGCATGTATTCTGAAATATTTTAGCGATTTCCGGCTAAACTAATAAAATTAATGACATTTTCTCAACGGAAAAAGAAAGACGAAGAGTTGCTGCTTCGCACAAGATTATTTATTACTTTCTTGGACTTAGAAAAAGCGCGCTACAGCCTCGGAAATATTATACATTCTCTTTGTTTCTTCCTCGTAAATTATTGGAGATTATTTACAAGTATATCTGTTAAAAACAGATCAGTTCTTGGCTAGTCAGTTTGAAGATGTCGACAGTCTAAGCCTTCACCCAAGGGCTCGTCGTGATGAAGAGGCTGTGGAAAAGGACAAGTGCCAGAAGAAACACCAGTTCAAATTCTGTTGTGCTGAGGATGTTTTGAAGACTATTCATGAACAAGACAAGCCTTTGAAGAAGGAGTGCTTCAAGCAAGTCACCGATAAGGATAAGCGCGACTTCTTCCATGCGGATCCATTCAAATGTGATCAGGAGAAAATTGAGAAGGCTAAGGAAGAGATTCATGTAAGTGGTTTTAGTTTCTTTTCATTTCTCTTTTTTTTTTTCAAACACACCACCTCTATCGAAAATCGCATTTTCAATTGATATTTCTGTCATTTATGACGTCTCTGCTCATCTACTTATCACCAGCCTCAAGTCTACTTAAAAACACTTTCTATCTCTAGTGTGTCGCTCAATGTATGGCCGAGAAACACGGAACCGTCGACGCCGAAGGCAAACTTCTCGAAGACAAAGTCAAGGCCAAATTCATGGGACTTATGGAGAAAGAAACCTACCTTGCCGATAAATTAGACGCCATCTTCACGACCTGTATTGACCAAGGCAAGAAGGCAGCCCCTAAGAACGGCGAGAAATGCAGCCACCAGATTCTCACCTTTGGCCACTGCCTCTGGCGTGAGGTTCAGACCAGTTGCCCGGCTGATCAGATCAAGGACCAGAAAGCCTGTGACAGGATCCGTGAACACATCAAGGCACACCCGGAGAGCCCTTTCCCATTCCACCACCACCATCATCATCACGATGATGAATAATCTCAAACGAAGAAGAAAAAAACAATCGTTGAGAAAATGTTTTATTCAGCTGCAATATTTTGATTCTCTTCTGGCAACTCCAAACTTTATTTAATTGGCATATTTAATTCTTATTTATAAAAAACCACTTTTCGAAAATAAAACAATTGATAAAAAGTACTTATCTACAATGCGTTACATTTTTTTTTTCAACAATCAGGTTTTTATGAAAAACACCTGGAAAAAAATCTCTGAAAACAACTATCCCCTTCAGATTTCACAGATTTAATCAAGAAAATTGTAAAATACCTTCTTAAACCTCTTAAAATAACGTCATTATCAGTATTAGTAAGAACTGACAAAAGGGATGCGATCGTATGATTGAGTTGAAAACTTGAAGTCACGCTTTGGTTCACTCTCACGGTTTCGTGGCTTGGTTTGATACGGTTTACGTGTGTGTTTTTCCTAATGTGCGTCGCGCGCGTTCTCCCTGCAATTTTTTTCCTTTTAGGCACGGACATGTGCACGTATATGTACATAGATACATAGCATGTGCGCGAACGTGTTGAATGCGATATTGATGTGGTGCGGATTGCGGTTCGTTTCACTTTGATCTCATAATGGGGCGACGCGGATGGTTTCGCAAACCAAGCGCGACCGATACGCTGTTGTTATCACAAACTCAACCCGTCGTTGCCGGTTGTAGACGGAGAACACAGGGAAGAGTGGGTGAATCTACATTATTACAAACGTCTGCTGCAAACTTCACAGACATGTAAATTTATCCTGATTGATAATAAATATTATTCTAATGGAAAAGTTTTCATCATCTATAATTATGTTTTATTATGGTGATTTTCTTGAATATGTTTTGTTCTTTCAAGGTAAATTTAATAAAAACTTTTCTTTGAAGGACCGAATATATGCCTAAAACGGAAAATTAAAAAAAATGTTTATGTAAGAATTTACATAAAATTGAATGAAATCACTTATAATTTCCATAATTTTTAATATATTTCGATGAAATTTTCAGGATTCGATAGATATTTAATCCCTCTATAACATATTCATAACATAATTCTGTCGCAAAACCGAAAGTGGCAAACAATGGCATTTTAAGTTACTTAACAATTCATGATTTATATTAGACTCACTTTTTAGAGATATCTAGTGTAACCCCCTTTATTTTCTATAGTTTTCATTATTTCTCGACGAAACTTCCGGCATTCTATTGATAGTTAGTCCTACTATAAAATACTAACATTGGAATATTAGATCATAATGGAAAATAGAAGAAATTTATTGCCAAAGTCGATTAAAACATTGCTACTTTCATGTAACTAGATTTTTGCGAAACTCTGACAAAAACACTTGTAATTTCTATAGTTTTCATTATTTTTCCATAAACTATTCGGTATTAAAGAGATAATTAGCCCTACTTTTACATATTAAAGCGTGAATCATAAGAGAAAATAGAAGATAAATGTTGCAAAAGTCGATTAACACCTCGCAATTTTTGTGAAACTGTCTTTTTGGGGATAATCGAACAAAAATAATTTCTACAATTCTACAATTCTCATTATTTTTCCATAAACTATTCATTAGTAGATAGATAATTAACTCCACTATAACATACTATAGCGTGAATATTGTACCATAAGGGAAAATGGAAGATAATTCTAGCCAAAGTCGATCAACGCATCGCAAGATTTATGATATGATTTTTCTGGTGAAATCTGTCGAAACCACTTATAATTTCCATAATTTTCATTATTTTTCAATAAATTATTCAGCATTAGACAGATAATTAGTTCTACTAAAACATACCAATACATAAATGTTATACTATAATGGAAAATAGAAGATAATTGTTGCCAAAAACAATTAACACTTTGATATGTTTATGACACGATACTTTTGGGAAAATTAGACAAAAACACCTGTAACTTTTATAATTTTCATTATTTTTCAATAAACTATTCAGTAATAAGAAGATACTTAGCAATACCATAACATACTTTAACGGGAATACTAGAACAATACCAGAAAGAGAAGAAATTATGCACCAAAGCCTATTGTAATAATCATACCAATGTTTAATAAAATTTTATATGGAATATTAGGACATTTCTTTGATTTGCAGAAAAACCTTTCGTGATACAAAAATCTAACACCATATTTAGTTTTACCATAAAATTTTATCACAATTATACTAAGATTTACATAGATTATTTCAAATTTTCGCTTCCAATACAGAGTTGTAACGATTAAATTAAACATCTCACCCCGAAACAAATATATGTATGCATGGTTACGCTTTGATTTCCCTCGCATTCTATTCCAATAAACACGGCGTCAATTTTCCTCGGTATTCCACAACCGCAGATGATTTATGCCTCTATTTCCGTTGCAGTATCCCGACGACGGAGGCGACGACAACGCCAGAGCGCTTCGAAAGCAATGCAATGCCAGTGCAGACAACCGACAACAACACCGTAACAATAAGGACGAGAAGGAAGACATATTGCAAAGAGAGGCTGACGCAAAACCACCCACTCACAATCACACTCAGTTGCAAACGCATACACTCACACTGAACACGGGCATGCTGACAGAACTGCTGAACAAATTTTCATTCCGCGTGTGCACGAGTTTATCGAAAGGAAATTACGTACGTGGTTAAAACGCAATCCAGTAATCAATTTCCACATTTAACGCACCTAACAAAATTACCGATTGCACACAATGAGCAGATATTTAAATCACTGGAAATTGCCGAAAATAATAAACGCACACTGGCAAAATAAGCGCGTTGCCGCGGCGGCGACGGGCGGAAAGTATAATGAAGTTTAAAAACAATTTTTGGGCTGAAAACGACGCCGACGGATAAGTGTAATTGTGTTGGGAGAATGAAATATGCCTTTGTATTATTATTTTTATGCCCCGTCCTCCGTTTTTTTTTCCTCAGTATTCCTGTTGTACTCTAATATTCTCACTAAAAACGCTAAGAGAGTTTCGCGGCAGGAAAATTCGGCCCTTACAAACACAGCTACAGTTAAACGCATATACATACATTTTTCTGTGCATGTAGCAAGTATTTGCCGGCGCAAAAATCCAAAAATGTAATTTACCATTCTCCTGTGGCACACACCGTTCCTCCGAGTTTTATAATAACAAGTACAAGTGGGTCACAATAAAAATTATAATAAAATGCAGGCAAAAGTTTTGCTTTAATTCCTTCCATGAAAATAATTTTGCGCCAAACTGCCTTTTGTTGCGATTTTTATTTGCTCCTAAAACATGCTATATGCATGTGTGTGCTTTTTTATTTTTATTTTTACAACAATAGAAGTTTCCATGTTTATTTTAAAATTGAAGTGATGATGGAAATTTTTTATAGGTCGTTTATTTAGAAAATTAAACCTAAAACATTTTTCTTCTTCTAAAATTGTGATTAAAAAAGTTGAATTTTTTAAAATATTTAATGAAAACCCTTAATTATCGACATTTTTTGATAAAATATTCCGCATTAGATAGATATTTAGTCCAAAATTCGAGTGATGATGGAAATTTTGTTACAGGACATTTATTTAGAAAATTAAACTTAAACAACTTTTTTTCTTAAATTGTGATTTAAAAAAGTTGTATTTTTTGAAATATTTAATGAAAACCCTTGTAGTTTCCGTAATTATCGATATTATTTGATAAAATATTCTGCATTACATAGATATTTAATCTGACTATAACATACTAATATCGCAATATTATACCGAAACAGGAAGTAGCAGAAAATCAGTGCCAAAGTCGATTGACATGCTACGAGTCTTATAAAAACGTTTTTTTTTGGGAAAATTTACGAAATCGTTCAATATTTCTATAAATTTTCTTCTATTTCCATAAAAGTTCAGTATTTG
>WSZQ02022192.1:47258-70599 GCA_019419845.2 Weissflogia rhopalogaster | reverse complement strand
GGTAACACGGTTTAAAATTTGCAAAATCTTGATTGCAATGTTAGATAGATATTACTCACTGATATTCTACAAAATGCCCAAAAAACACATTCAAACGCATTACACAACTATGAGCAATAAACCAATGAATTCATCTTTAAATTTTCTACACAACACTGAAAACTTTGATTTGCATAAAAACTTTGCGAGATAATACGCTTTAAATTTTGAAAAATGTTAATTGCTTCTCCGAAAACAACTTATATCCTATATAATGAAGTCCAATATTTTCTATAGAATAATGAAAAAATAAATTAGAAAAGATAAATTAGCTAAACATTTCGTGAGTTAACACTATTTAAAAGTGGAGCAATGTATTTTAAATTCATCACCGTATATTTGGTTGATAATTCGAATTACGCACATAACAAACTATATCAAGTAATGTTAAGTGATGTCAAGTAATGGAATGTGACCTGAAGTGATATCAAAAGGTATCATATGTCATGTATCAAGTAATTTCCAATACTGTCAAAGGGATGCAACATAATCTCTATGATTATTCAACAGCATATTTGATATTACGTAATATTACTGGATATTACAGATATGTATCAATACTTTTTGATGAAAAGTTTCGATATACAAAGGAAAATAATTGATTTCAGGTATTATTCACAAACTTTTTCAATATTTGTTTTCCCAATTAAGAATTATGTCATTTTCTAAATATGCAACATGAATCATTTCGACGTAAAAAACATCGAAAACAACATCCAGGGAGAAGATTAACAAACGTATCTCACAGAGAAAAATGTCGACCAATTAACAGCTAGTAGTGGGTAGGTGATAATGATTCATTGCTGACGGTAGTTTCGCCAATACTCCAACCAATGGGCCACCATGATAACCAGTTGCGACCTGCCAAACGTAGCGCATATCGAATTAGCGATAAATCAACGTCGCCGACGATTAGGAGCAAATGAACGTCCGGACCGCACAAGCGTAATATGTATTTATGGCAAATTATATTTGTTCGTTTCGTGCGATGCGCATAAATTCCGCAATTTGTTTACATTTCCCGAAATGCTGCTGCTGCTTCCTCCCTGCGACACTCGCCGCCATATTCCAAGTTGTACACGCTCAACACCACTTTCTATTGTTTTTCCTGTTTATTCCAATTGGTCCTTCGCAACTCCCGAGCAGGGTCCGGGTCGTTGCGACGCGTCGTTCCGGGTTAAGCTCGAGAAACACAAACGGGACACTCTCTAGGCATTGGCAAACAGTGAAACTGTACCAGTCCAAAGTTATTGGCAGGTGTCGGAGATTCCCACTAGGGCCCCGGTCTTAATTAGCGGTCTCTGGTTCATTATTCATGTGCTTGGGGTCCCTAACGTGGTGGGCGTTGACCATTCACAGAAGAGAATAGTTTGGATTTGTATCCCTTCAGAAAGAACAAAAAGGACAATATGGAAATTTTATCTTTTTTAAAGAATTTTAAGCTAATTGTTACCAAAACCTATGAATCATGTTACTGTATATTATATTATTTATATTAAAATTTTTAAATGTATTGATATCAATACAAATTTTAAAACTGCAGATGTATTACTTTAAAACTTTTCGAGATAACACGCTTTAAACTTTGCAAAATGTTAATTGCAATACTGGAAAAATATGAATCGTATATATTTTACAAAAAGTTGAAAATATCGCATTCAGACACGTTATACAACTATAAACAATAAATTATTAAATTTATCATTAAATTTTAAAACTTTAAAATTTGAAAAATTACAATGCTAGTAAAATATGTATCGGATATTCAAGAAAATGTTTAAAAACTCGCATTCAGATACGTCATACAACTATAAGAGATACAGCAATATATTCGTCTCTAAATTCTATTGATTTTTCTATGGATATTCCTATGGATTTCTTTAACACTTTAAGAGATAAAACGCTTCAAATTTTTAAAATTGTAATTACAGTGCTAGAAATATATTAATTTCTCGTGTCCTATAAAAACGCAAAATAATCGAATTCATGCTAATCACAGAACTACAAATTTGGAAGCTATGAATTTATCTTTAAATTTCCTATATAATAGTGAAAACTGCGGATAAATTGCTTTAAAACTATGTGCTTTAAATTAGCGAAATGTTCATTGCAAAAATTTAACTCTAAAATCAATTGTTCTGTCAGCAATCAATACGAAGACATAAATGAAACCAAATCAATATAGATTTACTAAAGCATGCACATTCAATTTTACCCATATTCACACTATCCAAAAACACAACAAGGCCGTCAATATCCTGACAGTTATCTCATCAATCTTTGGCTTCCCAGTGGCAATCTCCCAGCGAAATTTACCATTATTTAGTCAACAATACAATGATGTGCGGTTTGACAAGCATTTAGGAGAGATTACCACAAAATGCGCTCACTCTCGAAGCTATCTAATCACTGTTCCTCTAATAGCCCACCGGTTTTTGCCGCAACACTCGGTAGAAGAACGAAAATTCATGGTTAATAGTTCTGGAGGGCTTTGAGTGGCGCCTGAATAAGTCATACGCCGAGTGTGCCGGACACAATTCACGTCCATCGGTCTTGACTGGTTTTCGCCATCTCGACCAGACAACATATCACATTCAAACTGCATCTACAGTACCTTACCGAAAACTGCCCCACAAAAACGAAACGAAATGAATGCCATGAAGAATCTTGGGAAACGATTTTGAACCTTCTCACCGACGATAACCATCAACAAAGTGTCAGAAAGCGTGCATATTGCTGTCGGACGATCGTTCTTTTTACTCCAGAGGCTCTGGGCTTTCTGTGATGGAAGGAAGGGAGGAAACGGGCGAAGCTCTCCGGTTGTAGGTTGCAGGCGAACGTATTTTCCAAGTGGGCTTCCGTTCCAGTTCCGCAGGACCGTCCTGGCTGCTACCTTCAACGCTTGTCGTCATTCTTGGTGTAAGTAAAGGACGTCGCTCTGTTTTACACTCGTATACACGCAGAATGCACATATTCATACACGTACACTCACACATATACTAACACATACACACATAGAACCATAGAGACATACACACATACACACATACACACACATACACACTCATACACACACATACTCACATGTACACATACACGTGCGCGCGCGCAAACATCAACACTTGCACACATATACACACATACACAGATACACACGTACACTAAAATAGATACACAGACAATCGCACACTCGTATACAAATTCATATCATTCTCTGTATATACATGAATATGAATGTGTTTGTGAAATGTTTAGGTTTGTGTGGTTATGTGCGGTTATGTAGATCGCGGTGTATATGTATGAATTACACACGTGGCCCGCTACCGCATTGTGGCGAGCACACACCCCACCACCCTTCGAGGGAGAGATGCGGAAAGGGTTAGGAAGACATGGTCGGACAGGAGTATCGCATATACATGACGGCACAAAAGAGGGCGAAACCTCAGGAGGCCAGCAGCAACCGTAGTGTCCTGGGAAATCCACAAGGTTCATTCATAATGAAAAGTGTCCACACAATGTTCGAGTGTCTATACATGTGTACATGTGTGTATGTGTGTGTGTGTGTGTGTGTGTGTGTGTGTGTGTGTGAGTCTAAGTGAATATGTGTGTATGTTTGGAAGTGTGGAGGATATTTATGAAGGCATGTTGTTGTCGGATGACAGAGACGTGAATGGCTGAATGACAATGAGGTCAGCGACAGATGATCATAGCCTGGACAAAGCATATTGATTGTGTGGTTACATAATATGATCAGGGTCTTTTTCTGCCATTATATGTACAATAATCGAAGAATGACTTCTTAAACCTCCATTTCAGTTCTGATTATATTATATTCTAATGAATTATTATAAAAGAAGAGTTGCTCTTTCATATGAGACTACTTTTGTTTAAATCTGATAACTTTTAATGTAGGTATGTCAAACATGAGGATGTCTAACACAATATTTCTTTAATTTTAGCAACTCCTAAAATAAAATAAACATTAATTCCCTAAAATTTGAAGATTTCTAAAAGCATTTCGTTATTTCATTTTCTAGAAGTACTCACTGCCTTTAATTGTTATATTATTTGCTTAAACGAGCGACGAAAAGGGACGTTGATTGCCAGACACAAATGCGTCCTTTAAACTCGATGGCGAAGGCAAAACGGTCGCTGTTAATTTACTTCGAATTGTCCTGATTTAATGATGGATGCTCAATTTTCGTTCATGCTACTCTCTCGCTAACTAATTCGCACGCGACCCACCATTCTAATTGTCATCGATTAGCGGGCCGCTTAATCACGCTTGGTTTGAAATCATTCTCACCCGATAAGCATACGCGATTGCGCACCAACTTTTGCAAGTTTAATCCTTGAGTTTTTGTTTTTTTTTTTCGCTTCCTAGCTGCAAAGCAAAGGAAGCAAAGGCGAAACTCGCAAGTGCACTTTTAGTTTCCTCCAGAGCGGCGAATAAAAATTGCGCAAAATAAAAACGCTTTTGATTTATTAGCAAAGTATAGCTCTTTAAGCGCTTTGCGCCACTTGCTATTAGTTATCGAAAGCTTCTCGAGTACGTTTGCGTTCCTTTCGCGTGTTGCTCGTTGGTCGTTGCAGACCCTTATTACCAACATGCGGATGAAAAGTTGGAAGTTGGAGGATGTCGATGGCAAGTTAATAAAAAACTTGCCGCCGCGATATATTATCCATCCGGTGAGGCGCGCAGGTTTAAAAGTCCACTTAAAGACTTTTGCCGGAGTAAAAGGGATCAGAGGTAAGAAGCTACGCGGTGAGGAGGTTGTTGGTGGCCGGGGGGAAACCACGGGACCGGATGTGAATGCGGAAATGATAGTTGGGGAAATAAAGAAAGTGGATGGCGAAACGGCATGGCCAATTGAAGCTGCTTTAGCTGAACGGTGGCAGATCGCACGAGATGCAAAAGTTTCAAGTGGTAAACAGTCCAAGTTTTCCTTACCGTTAAAGACGAAAATGTTACCAGGATTTCAGAAGAGATTAAAGATTGAAAACGGAGATATTGATATTTTTCTTTATTCTTAGGCAAGTTCATTACTAAATCCATCTTTACTTTGACTTTATCATTCTACAGTTTTTATTTAGCATGATTTACATTTGAATTTGAGGCTAAAATATGTCCATTTCTTGTGAATATTGAGTGGGGCCATCTATCATCTAAAATTGGAAATTATAATTTTAGTAGCCAGCTATGTGCCTTTTTTAATTAAGTCGTTGCCGGTGTATTTCTAACCGGAACAAGAGGCTTTAATGAATTGATAGGGCAGTGTAGTCATCTGATCTAGTGGTATGATTCTGCAAAAAAATTTCCCCACCCGAGACTGCCAATTTGAAATATCAGGGACTAGGGCTGTTGCATCATGTACCCGGTATATTGATCAAGCTTGCTTTCGTCTATTTGTTTTTGTCGTAGAACTTCGTAGGTATAGTTATCTACTGCTTTCCAGCAATGCTCGTTGTTGTCCGGTCGAAGTTGTAAATCCATAGAAGTTAAGTAATATTTAAACACGCATTGACGCCAGCCCAAAATTAAAAATCTTATAACTCTCAGGCGTGACGGGTAACAAATCTGCTGAATGTGTAGCGTGCTGAGAGAGTAGAATTGCCTCCTTGTGACATCTATGGCAAAGGCAGGCTGGCGTCGGTTGACATATGCCAGCTTTCGCTTCCTGGGCGATCGTGGTAAATTAATATAGAATTCTCGAAACACCCTATTGTGCTTGGCTTTCTGCTTGGCTTTCCTTCTGTATCACTTCCTCTGCATATTTCCTGAAGGTTAACTTCGAATCTATAGTAATTTCTAGTCATTTTATGTAGAGGACGGGGGTCTCCTCTGTATCGCATAGCCTGTCGTGTCAGGCATGCGTCAGCGTCCTGTAATAAATGCCACTAAAACGAAACACTCTGGCACTTACAATCTCAGTTTTAACCATGGAATGAATGATGAAAATTTCTCTAAACAAAAGAGGAGAAAAACATAATCATGGGAAACTATTTCACGTGGCCCATAGTCGGCCAAAATCTAAAAAGAACTTAATAAAAAGACTTTCTTTTCTATTTACACAAAAGTAATTTTCTAATAAAACCAATAATAAACTCAATATCTCATATTAACTTATACTCTACCCAAACATCACCCAGACACAGTCCTCTTATTACACGAATTTTTCTCCCGTTTTTCATAGACTTTCCTAACCTAAAAAAACCTTCATTTATCTGAAAATCGTAATTTTTTGCCTCTTTATTTACTGTTTTGCTTCATTGAATCACCCTACTACTCTATACTAAAAGTACTAAATATACTCGTACCCTTAAAATGAAATCTATCCATTCTCATTTGACATTTACTTCTCCGTCCATCTTTATCCCCAAACGTTTGCCTGTTTATCCTACGCAGTCTTTCGTCGTTTCTTTTTTTACTTCGATTTTATTTACCATCAACTATCAGCTAGCTATAATAGACATTGCGCATCGTCGGTTTATGAGACATTTTCTTCGGCCGGCTCGGCGGGTTTCTCAGTTAACTTTCCACTTGAATATAAAGCATCGGTGGGTATCTTCGGGGAGGGTGTCTGTGCAAATAGGCCCAACGCAAATGAGGACCAGAAGAACGAGGACTGCCTGGGAACAGTCAAGGGCGAGAGAAAAGGCATTGCACGTCCATAATACATCCATCCATCCACCGGCACAGAGTGTGTCGTAAACTGTAACGATGTCGTTGAAATGTTCTGAACGACAGAAGCCGACGGATTTACGATAATGCTCGAAACTGGCTTGAATAAGTCAACTTTGCGAATGTTACACGCAGTGTAACGCAGTGTAAGTGATTGTTATTTTCACTAAAAATAAGCTAATTGTTAGTTAATCAATAAATACTTGTTTTATTAAGAAAAATTATAAACTAAAGTGATTTCTTTATAGACCCTTCCCAGCCCTAGGTATTTCGATACGAGCCTTTTCACCACTCAGATTCTGCTTGAATGCGCGACCTAATTTAACCTTAACCTAACCTAACCTAACTTAACCTAATTTAACCTAACTTAACCTAACTACACCTAACTTAAGCTAACTTAACCTAACTTAACCCAACTTAACCTAACTCAACCTAACCTAATTATACCTAATTTAACCTAACTTAATTTAACCTAACCTAACCTAACGTAAGCTAATTAACTTAATCTCACTTAATCTATCCTAAGGTAATCTAAAGTAACCTAATTTAAGCTAATTTAACTGAACTTAACCTAACTTAAGAATGATTTATGTCGACCTGCCCGAACTTCGATAGCGTATAGCAGAGATGGCGTAGCGCATGATCATGACAGAACCTTTTAACATAAATCTTGATTAATAACTCCCCATTCGGTTTTTCTCGAACGTAACGAGCGTATGTGTTTGTACCCGTACAGCAGATCGAACCCAACCCAACCTCATACATCCGCAGTCGCAGGGCGAGGAGAATGTACATGTATGTTACCGCGAAAAATTCGAAAAGACTTTTTCATCGGCCGCGTGCGTGCGTTATTTTTTATTCTTCATTTTCCCTCACATATTTCCCTCGCGCGCTCGTGTTATGGCCTATTTTTTCGCCGGCTCGCGCCCGCCGACAATGTATATGTTATTTGTATACTAATGTGATGGCCATGCGCTCATAATAAGAAAACTGGGCCGAAAAAGGGAGAGTTCGGGACGGGCCGAGCGTGGATGGAGCGCGAATGGAACGAAAGGCGTTTTGCAATAATATGTTTCTTTTCATGAAGCAAATGCGTGCGAGCGCGAACTGTGCATAAATAGATGGGCGCAGGAGTAGTAGCGATTTCAAGCCAAGGCATCTCTTCTTATATATCATTTTTCGCCAAGAACGCGAGAAAGATACACTTGTGCCGAGCGGCAGTAGCAGTGTATTCGGAAAAGCGTTTTGTGTCAATGTTGCGTGGGTAACTTATATCGAGGTAAAGTCGTTGAATAATAATGGGTTTTCATTTTACCAATGATTTCGTATAAACTGCGACATCAGAATCAGAATAAAATCATGATCATATCTAAATTGACTACAATTCCATTTTTTCCCCAATTTTTCGTCTTTCCTCACACTCTGACTTGGTTTATTTGGTTTTGTCCGTAATGTTTTCACGCCAGCGGACGAGGTTCGAGTCCTCGGAGCGGGCATCACACAGTGTGATTATTTTTAACACAGCAACTCACCCACGCACACACATATGCAAACATACTACTACACACAAACATACTACTTGAAACTCTCAACTTCAAACGCAACATCCAACTTCAAACATGCAACTTCACACACCACTTTACTGACACCTGCAATTCACTGCGAGAACTACTCTCAACCAAAATAATAACATATACATCAACAACTCACCTCAACCAACAAACAATTGTATAAACACAAAACATACTTGTAAATAAAAAAAAAACATACAAATAAAAATTAAAAAAAAAACATATCCATGTCGGAGGTCGATAGACATTAAAATATGTGATATTATTATTACAACATTTATTTCGAGTCATTTTGTTTTTGCCGCTTCGCTATAATAATTGTAAGTAAAATAAAAATTGAATAATGATTTTTGCTAAGTAGACTTCGGTTATTATAACTATATTTTAGCCAATCGATAAAATAGACCTGATGTACGTTTTAGCCATATTTTAACCAAATATGTCGAAAAATTAAGAAGTTTATTAGACATTATAGACATTTATTGAAAATCTTAGATACTGGACGGTTTGAGATACAAAAATATTGCACATTTTAAAAATGATTTCTGATAACACTTATGAAATTAATGATTAAACAATTAGAACATATTTGGTTTTACTTCAGATTTGTGGTTAAAAGCTAACTCGTCGTTTTTTATAACATTATTTTTGGTATTAAGATTTACGAATTAAAACGAGTTAAAATTTTGAGCATAAACTCAATTTTTAAAGTTATTTTTGTGAGCGTTTGTTGGTTTTTCACGATTCCTTCATCAGGTGTCAGCAGTTGAACATGAAATCGAATTACCCGAAGCTGATTGATTCGCTGGCATTAGCGACGCGACGAAGGATCTGAAAAAAAGTGGAATTTCATTAAATGTCAGCATCATGTCAGCAGAGTTGAAAAAGGTGCCAAAAAAGATGTTCTAATGAAATTTTACGTTCTTTTTGTGTTTGGCAATGCTTTGTCTATCACAATTTTTATTATTTAACGAATTATTTACTAATTAAAGCTTTAAGTACAGGAGGAAAGAAGAAATTACTCTGATTGAGTTTGAACAGGCTTCATTTGAAGTAATTAAACCGAATTAGTAGGAATTTAGTTTAATTTTTAAACTTAATCACTTTTTAATTTGGAACGCACGTGGTACATTGTTAAAATAAATTTATATTCCTCGTTCTTAACGGAAATCAGTTTCAATGATGAAGTTTTGAATAGGCTCATTGTCAGTGAGAACTAGTAAATTGCGATACAATTACTACGAAACAAATCTGCGAAATCGCGTTGATTTTCGTGCTACTCAGGAAGAAAGAAGGCCAGCGTGCGTTACAAATTTGTGCGCATTTCCCACTGAAAAAAAACATGCCATAACAAATTTATTATACTTTAATCTATGCCAATTAGCTGTGTCAAATTATCGAATTTCCATAAATAACGATATTTTATTGATACATATCGTTACATCGCCCTTTGGAGTGGAGCTCCACCAACTACCTACAGTAAAACTTTCCAGGCTAGTTGTAAGGCACATGGAAAAGCGCGGTACAAATAATTTTATATTCCGCCTAGATTGTTAAAAGGGGCTCAACGATGAAGTTTGAATAGGCTCATTGTCAGTGAGAAATGGTAGCTCGAAAGCAATGGTTAATCATTGCCAAACCAAGAAAACAATATTAACATATGAAAAAAGAAAGATCCGACCTGATAGCTGTCGACGTCGTAGTAGACATACGATGTGCAAAATTGCGACACAATAACGAAATGGTAAATCCAAACGCGTGGTTCAAGCACTCGAGCGAACTGAAATGTTTGTGCTGCTCTGGAAGAAAGAAGGCCCGCGTGCGTTACAAAATTTGTGCGCATCCCCCACTCAAAAAGACAAACATGCCCGCAAAATCGCGTCCAGCAGAAAGTGACCGTAACAAACCCAAAATATGCATTTATGTGTCTCGTGATATGATACTTCGCTCGTAAACACTGTAAGACTCCTGAAGTGGAGCTCCGCGAACTATCTGTGACGTGAATGTGTTAAGATAATTAAGAAATTTATAATTATGATAAAACTAAGGCTGGACAATTTTGCCAAGAGGTACGTTCAGTAGATTAAGAGGATCAATGCAACAAAAGGATTATTTGATAGTTCTAAGAAGCTAACAAAGGAAATAAAATTTATTTGTTCTAAGACGCGTATGTAGCAGGATAATAAAGAATAGTTTTTTTTTTCAAAAACCTCTCTGAAATTCACTACGAAACTAAAAACAGCAATATCCATAGGGAAAAATAAGGGTAAACTTGAAAAAAGTCAGGTATCCAACCTCAATGCAGGATTTCAAGGAATTTTTGGTGAATTGAGGATTTGTCGCAGTGGATTTGAAGAATGAATGAGCGACAACAATACTTTCTCTCTAGTCGTGTGGAGGCACGGCATGTCCACAGCGACCAAACGACCGGCGGAGCGAAGGACCAACCGTCCAACCGGCGTATAAAAGATCGGCGCAAATAAGAAACGCTACAGTGAGACATTGCGGGCGCCCTTCATCAATCTTTCAGGTCGTTTGTCTTTTCGCACAGTGCACGCGAACGAGGGTCACATGTCCGTCTTCCCATCGCTTCCCACTACGTTCTTCATCCCTATCTTCATCCTCGTCCTCTATCCTCTTCCACTTTCCCGAAGATGTCTAATTTTGAGACTGTCTCGACCCGTGATGAACAAATCTGGCAAATCAACAAACGCAATTTAAAAGTTAATGCATTTGTCGCGCTTCGTGAAGAAGAAGAAGGAGAGGAGACCTATATGACGAAGAGGAAAATGCGGAAAAACTGAAAAATTTCGCCGTCGTTGCACATTACACATTTGTTTTCATACGGGCTTTTCCAGAAGTTTGACATCGTTTTTCGCGTGTTTGCAATGCCAGAAGGCGATAGTCTAGCAGAATTCCATTTGTGAATGTGTTCATATGTCGGTTTCCAATATGTGTATATGTGTGTGAATATGTGGGTGTGGCGAAATCATGATAGGATCGAGAAAGGTCGTGTTTGTCGAGAGTGGGCGAATAATATAAAAATGTTTGCGTTTGACAGAAAACACGGTTTAACGAAGCGTCCTGAAATTCCTAGCTAGACGACGCCGAGTGGAGGCGGGCGGCAGGCGTGTGCAAGCATGAGGAAAAATAGAAAATCGCGAACGCGACATGTGATGGTTGCGGATGGGGGGATTGAGCGCGGATCGGCGTTGGGTGGTCGGGGAGTTGGGGTGGGTCCGGGTGGAAGTGGTAGGAGTTGGCAAAGATCTGAAATAAGAAGAGGAAATCCGCGATCACCACACATTGCTCCATGTTCGTATTTCGAACCTAAGAATCTAAAAAAATCACAAAGCGATGGAACAGAAAAGGGCAAGGGATAAGGAAACTAAGGATGAGAATTGGGGAAGCCATGGAACCAGGAAACGAAATTGATATTTTACGTTTGAAGAAATGTTAAACCAACCTTTCATAAATGAATTTTCCTCTTGTAAATTTAGCCTCATATTCGTAAAATTCAAGAAATTTTAGGCTTTCAACGACGAGTAAGTACGGTTCTCAATGTAACCTGTTATCATTTTCTCGATTTGTGCAAATCTATGGTGTCTGATCGACATGTTGCTCGTCGAGTATAGCGATTATCTAAAAACAAGACCTGATAATTGTGCCACAAATAATTTTAATTATGAAACTCGATTAACACATAGGAATCATCAAAGATTGAAATTATGGATTTAACACATTAATCAAATATACCTTCCGAAAGGCAAAAAGGAAATTCATTAATTTAAAAACCAAAATCGTGAACCGAAAATTTAAAATTTCGATAATTGAAAATGCACAATCCGAAAACCTAATATCCACTAAAAAGAAAAACTCTAAAACACAAAAACTGTTACCCGAAAACTCAAAAAATCGACAGACTGAAATCTCCATATACACAAAATGAAAACACAAAAAATAAAAAACTCAAAAACTGAAAAAATACAGAAATACAAAATCTGAAAGAACTCATAAAGAGGAAAACCAAAAACCAGAAAAATCTTAAACGAGAAAAAAACAAAAATTAAAAAACCGGAACGCTAAAATTATTTTCCTATTTTAAAAATCGGGAAAACCTAAAAGCCCTAAATCCGAATAAACAAATGAACAAAACCGAAACCCTAAAATGGTTTTTAAAAATCGCAAATTTACAATTAATGCTACTCTATCTCATTATTAATCGAAATCACTTCATGCTTCATTAATTAAGAAAAACCTAATCTTATTGAACCAAACCAATATTAACCTTAATCTCTATCCGAATCTCTAACCGAACCTCATTTCAACCTAAACATAAACCTTAATAACCAATAAAGAAAGTATAAAATCCGAGATGACTTAATTGACGCTCCGTCAAAACAGCTTCGTCATTCTCTCCCGTTCTATACCCAACCGGTTCGGTTGAGCATACGAAGGCGTAGGCCAGTTAAGTCACGGCCGCGTATCGTTCATCCCGTTCACGTCCGACCGTAAAATAAGTGCAAATCCCTTCATTTGTCTTTATGAGCGAACAAAGGAGTCAACTAACAGCCGAGAGACGCAATGTGGGAGCGTCTACGGGGTGGTAGTGGTGGTGGTGGCCAAAATAGAAAATTCCAACGACGACGACCACGACACGCGATGGCGCGCTTCCTGCTCAATTCCCAACCGGCGCCCTTAATCAACGACCACCCTCAAAACTAAGTTTACTGCCAGTCGCCGCCGCGGCCGGCCGTTTCGTGCGGTTATGTGTTCTTAAGCTAGCAGACCCTGCGTGAATTTACTGAGCGTTTTCTTTTCCACCAAAACCAGCGCTGTCGCCCTACAATGATCGCCGATGAGCTTTCTATGATCTTTCGATCTACACGCAGACAAAAAGGGACGTTTTTCTTTCCCTCCTTATACTTATACTAGAATCCTTTTTCCTTTTTTTTCCTGAAATCACTACAATAATCCTTCTATCAAGGGTATAGAGAAATATCCTGTTTCTTTGTCCTGGAAAACTCTGGCTTCGATATAATTAAAAGCTTTTTTGTTTCGAAAAAAACTTTTTGTATTTTTATAACGTTATTATGTTATCACAAAGGAAGGCTTTATACAAACCTCTTATTAGTAAGAGTATGATATACTGATTGATCAAAAAGTTTTGATGATATTCATCAAAGTACGTCCGGTTACTTTGAGGCACTAGAGTTTGCTTTCTTTAACTTTCTCCACACTTTCGTCCTTTTTCACCGGTACTCGGGCAATCTAGCAATATCCGATGGAGAGAATAGGACGCAATAAAGCAACCAAAGTTATTTAAGATCGATTTTTCTAACCTTCCAATAGACTTTCGAGGCGGTTCGATCGAAAAAGCAATAAAACAGAGAAAAACCATTGCAGACAGAAACAGTTGGAAAAACGTTTGAAACCTAACCGGTTTGCAGTCAGAGGTGAAGTGCAAGACACACAATCTTGAGATTCACTTTAATTACTTTACAAAGTCAACACTTGAATAAAATGAGTAAAAAAGTAATAAGAAAAGGTTTTCTGCGAATCTAATAAACTTTTAATTTTCAAACAATTATTTAAAGGAATTTTAATCATTTAAAACATAAAGAGGATAAATAAAGATTTTAAAATTAATAAGTTATGATTTAAAATAATGACATAGCTTAACTTTTCAATGTTAATAGTCAAAATTTAAATTTTCATTTGTATTCGATATTATCAAGTAAAACTTTGCCCTTTTCTGGCGAATAAAAGATTGTAATGTATTCAATAAGTCATATATCAGCATATTTCCTATTTCATAATCTATCAAATGGTGTATAGGCTATTAATACGTTTCTGGTGTATGACTAGTTTTATAGGGTGAACACAGAAGCGAGCAGTGGACCGCATGTCAGTCATCAATTCCTCACTCTTTCTTGAATTTTTAAATATAAAATTCAGGTTTTAAAAGAAAAACTTGATGAATATACAGAGAAAATAAAGATTTAAAGAATAACAAGTTTTAATTTCATACAATGGCATGTAATAATTGGAAAAAATAGCAGCTAATGATTTAAAATAATATATAATGATTTACGCTTCAGATAATTCATTTCTGAATTCTTTTTCTGTGTAGTTAAGCATAGTCAAGTATAGGCAACCACTTAATGACCAAAACTAAGAGATAATGTTTTAGAAATTGGACTATTTTATTTTAAAAAATCTTTTTTTTTTCATTTTTTCATGAATTTTAAACATAAAAAATCAGTTTTCAAACAATTAACTTGATAAATATACAGAAAATATAAAGATTTGAAGAATAATAGGTTATAATTTAGTAGAATTGCAGGTAATAATTGAAAAGAATAGCTAATTATTTAAAAAGAAGACGTAACGATTTAAATGAATAGGTAATGATTTACGGTTTAGAAAATTCATTTCTAAAATCCTTTTTCTCTAAAGTTTAGCATAGACAAGCATAGGCAAACCACAAAATGACCGAAACTAGGACATAATCTCTACGGGTTCAACTGGTCCCTTTTCACACGCGAGGGCAGATTATTCAAGACAATGTCGCCTCGAATTAGACATGATTTATGCCGCTTTAATCATAATACCTAGCATGTTGGACGCAGCAAGCCCGGCGCCTCCACCCGACGCGACGTATCTACGGTTTGTCCTCGGCACCTCCACCATTCATCCATGCAACTACTACCAAAGCCATACTTCGGTACTTCACACCACACTATTTCACTATACCAGTATCCCACCGTCTCATTACACTACTATTCTACCCAAGGCCAGTCTTTGCTAGAAACCTCTCTAGATTTACCCCAAGCCGCAATATTATAGACTCACCGCGTCGCCGCCGCCGCCGGCTGAATCCAGGGGCCTTAGTAGAGTCTAGTTTGATAGCTGCTGCTTCTTCTTGTTGCGATTGTGTGACACCGAATTGAAATAAATCGCCACGTCCCGAGCACCGCCTCCGGGAGGTGGCTCTAATAATGGTACACACCGGCACCTCAATGGAGTGCTCGTTTTGTCTACGCTTCCACCGCCGCTCGCACCAGCTCGACCGATTTGATGTGGCCTAGATTACTGCCGTATTTATGCACGCGTGACGTTCTTGTTGTTGTTGTTGTGCGAATGGTGGCAGTGGTCCTGCCAGTGGCGATATGAAGCAGGACGACAATGGTGGTGGCGGCAGGGCATCGTCGCACAACAATACCGATGCGTTTTTGCGCGCATCAATCTTCGAGCTGCCGCCGGCGGGATGGTTAAAGATTTCGAGTACAATTCGTACAACCGCACAACTCGAACCCGCTACCGCTCTGCCGTCCCATCGCCGCCGACATGCAGCAATCGTAAATGTAGTCGGAGTCACATAGTCGTTTGTGGTGCAAGATAAGATAAGCATAAATGTTGACACTTAGTGATAGATGTCTTACTTGTCTTATCATAATGACAATCTTGAATGTATTAATCGAATCAAGAGGAATAAAGGAAATCAAAGCGATGTGTCAGGCCGTAATTGAAAAATATATTTCTACTTTCAGCATATTTTTTTAGATTCTTGTATACGTGGAATGATGGAAATTTAAATTTTGTGTTAGCTTCTGTTACTCCTCTAATTTTCGAGACCCTCTTTGAATTTTCCAAGAAATCATCTTTTAAAATTTGTATTTGTATTTAAAATTTGCTGTCAGTAACTTCAGTAGTTTATTTTGATACATAACCTCCTTCTTTTGTGTTGAGATAATTCTGGTTCAGTGGGCCCTGTTGCCAAGAACCACAAATAAGCAAGAACAAGAGCAATGAAGGAAATAAAACCGAAAAATGAAAAAATATATTTCTATTTTTAACATACATTTTACAGATTCTTGTAAAAGTTGAAAAACCATGAAAACCGAAAAAAACTCGGAAATCCAAAGGATATTTTCACAGAAAAGTTGAAAACTTAAAAACACGATTGTTTTATTCACAATTTAAAGCAATTTCATTCAAATTTTACATGATGTTTTCAGTGAGAAATATTACTGAAAAGTGGAACAGATGGAATGAAATCAATTATTGAACACGAAATTGATTGCAAATCGAATGACATGAAGTTGTAATACAATTGGAACTGTAATGAAAGCGATCGAAAACAATGGGATTGCATTTGGAGGGAAGGAAAGGGCCAAAAGTGCGGAAAATAGAAGTGAAACTTGTAATACACTTTGCTCCAGAGAGTAAATAACCAGTAAATACGTGACAGGAATGACCCAAAATGTCATCGACTCACACGCTGGATAAAAAATGCCGCGCCCCGGAAAACAACTGCACTGCAATCGAAAGAAAATCTATATTTTTTCGCATCTTGTCCTATTTTGTCTCGAGATGACGTTTGTATCTTTCAATCTCCACAATGTTCAACTTCCTAGACGTCAATTTCTTAATATGTACCAGTTTGTGCTAAAAAATAAGGCCACATTATTTTAAAAATTGAAATGAAACTTCGGCAAAGAGTAGAGAGCAGAGAACGGAACAAAACGGAACGGAGCAGAGCAGAACGAGGCAGATCGGAGGAGAACAGAGCAAAGCAGAACAGAGCGGAGCAGAACAGAGTGGAGCAGAAATGTTCAACATCCTGAAGGTCAATTTCTTAATATGTACCAGTTTATGTTGCAAAATAAGGCTTAAACACGTTGAAAAATGAAGAAAAAAACATTTTTCCGTTTAAATTTCATGAATTCCAACATAAATTACTCTCTGAAAATCTTATTATAAAATATTCACATGTATGAGTATATATTTCACTTGTTTAGTTTTGGAGAAGAAGCATTCCACAAAAGGCACCGACGCAGCGTTTTGTTAACACCTGTGGTCCCCATTCGGTGATTTATTAACGCTGTTTTTGCCAGCCAACAACAACACACGCCGCCCTATAGCGTCGATGCTACTCACCGCAGTGTGCCGCCACTAGGTTAAGCGACCCAACCGCCTGTTTTCAAACAACCACATACAACACACGCGCCGCGGCACCGGCGATGCCAGCCCCGCTGAATTATTTACGAAGCCTAAACGCCAACCAGCCAATTTTCACTCGCAAGATATTTGCGCGCGCCGAGCGGCAATAAAAAAGAAGAAGACTCGCGAAAAAAGCCGGCAGCGGGCGGAATTTCTTAATACACTTTTTCGCAGGTTTCATGAATAAGAATTATTACGTAATTTCCGTTTACAGTGCGGTTATTCGCCGGGCACAGTGGTGTGGCTGGGGCGAAATTGTTGGAGATTTGTTGAGTAAGCATTAAACGGTGGGAAAATACGTGTGCGATATTAGAGCTAAAATGTTAAAGTACTGAAAATTGAGAGCGAGCAGGAAATTGGGAACGATTTAAAAGCGTTTCAGAGAATATCAAATCAACGGTTCTTATCTAGATCTATCAAATTATTGCTGGGACAAACTGGAGCAGAGCGGTGTAGAGTGAAGTGGATCAGAGTGGACCGGAGTACAGCAGAACACAGGGTGGAATGCAGAGCAGTGGACAGAGCAGAGCACAAAGCAAAACATGGCGCATAATATGGAGCAGAGCGCAAAGCAGAACGCAGAGCGGAGCCAAAAGCAGAGCGCAGGACGGAGTCAAACACAGAGCACAGAGCAAAGAACAGAGAACAGAACAGAGTACAGAGCTAAGTACAGAGCAGAGTTCAGAACATAGAACAGAGTAGAGCATAGAGCTTAGAGCGAGGCACAAAGCATAGAGCAGAGCACGGAACAGATCTCAGAACAGAGCACGGTGCAGAGCATAGGACAAAGCGCTAAATACACCAGAACAGATCAAAGCAGGGAGTAGAGAACATTAAGCATAAAACAGAGCGGAACGAAACGGAACGGAATGGTACGGAGCAGAGCGGAACGGATCGGAATCAATGGACTAAAATGCTAAAAATATTCAAGGGAAATTGATATGGAGTAGCCGGGCAAGTTGGTCGTTTGTCGAGCAATATATACGATGGTCGTATATCGATGACGATGACGATGTATCATTGATAGCGAGCGTCGTTATAGCCATAAAACGAATCCCTTCACAAGTCGTTTCATAGTTTCCGTGTCACGCTGTGTGTGCCTTTGCCACCGTTACCACCACCGAAGGCCGCCAATACCACCGCCACTACATACAACCACTACACTACTACCACCCCCATATGGCTAGGCTTGCTTGGCTTCTATCGGCCGCTCGGTCAGCAATATTTCCCAGCGGGGTCTTGTTGCACTTTAACTATGCGAGAGACTGTCAAGACTCTTGTCGCGCAAACTTGTTACAGCGCGAAACTAAAAGCTAAAAGCTGCAGCATGCGGCAGAGGCATCTTTTAACCGCCACCACCCACTCTCCGCCAACTTCTTCGCCAACTCATCGTGCCTCGCGCTCTGTGTGTGTTGCATTATGCGGTCGTAAAGAGCCGGCCTTTATGTGCGGCGAAATAAACATAAGGAAAAGTGATAACGCATAGATGCATTAAAGATGTTCGACGACTTCGCCTTCCTGCGTAATGAAACCCAAGTTTTCCCATTACTGACAATGGGCAGGCGAGAGCGTTGGTGTTGTTAAGCCGGGGTCGAGGAAATATAGCGTTCTGATGACATATAACGGCGTGCTAATGACTTTCAGCCTTCAATAATCATCAATAAATGTACATGTTCAAATGGATTTATTCACAGATGTATTTATAAACAGACCATTTTACCATTAAGTTGTCATTTTCACGATTGATATTTCACAATATTGAACTCCGAGAACAGAGAGAAAAAAGTAGATAGCAGAGAGCAGAAAACAGAGAGTACAGACCAGGATGGAACGGAACGGAACAGAACTGATGAAAGCGGAGCGGAGCAGAGAAGAACAGACCGGAGACTTTAGACAGATCAAAGAAAATGTTAATATTTTTGAAATATTGAGAAGGTGCGCGTTGGCGTTGTTAAGTCGGGGTCGAGGAAATATGGCTTTCTGATGAGACTAACAGCGTGTTAACGACTTTCAACCCTCAATAATCATCAATAAATGTACAGGTTCAAACGGATTTATTCACAGATGAATTTATAAATAGGCCATTTTACCATTAACTATTGCCATTTTCACGAATGGTGTTTGACCATGGTGTCCTCCAGTACTGGATTTCTTGCAATCGATCGATAAACATATCTTCCGGCTATAAATGCGACGTGCAGTAATAATATTGTTCCAAACATTACTTTGGATTGGAGTGGCATTTTTCTTTGCTTGAGCATTGTGAATTTTGTCTACACTTTTAAATTTTCACAAATTTACACCGCATAATTTCACACCGCCGAAAAGTCAAATATGACGAAAATGACATAAAGATATACGTTCCAAAACATGTCAAAATGTTTTTGCAAATGAAATGATTCATGTACGTTCTTCAATATTGTTTGTTAACGATGGATTTCTGACTTCCACTGATTGATATTGCCGACTATAAATGTTAAATGCATTAGTATTAGTGTTGCAATCAGTACTTTTGTTTGGCGTGGTAATCTTCTGCGTTTGGGCATTGTGAATTCTTTTCATAATTTTCACAATTTTAGACAATCATCAATGTCAAAATTTTAGACAGATCGGAAAATAAATCATTCTTTTTTAAACGAAATTTTTCTAAACCAAGCTTTCAAAAATTTAAAATATGAAATACTTTTTCGAGAATATGAAGTAGCAAATGTGTTTTACAGAAAGTTTTCAGACCTTTATTTTTCTACTTAACATGAATTTATAAAAAATTTGATAATAAATTCTTAAGATTTAGATACTGTGGAAAGCCCGCCACCGGCCGTCGTCATCATCAAGACTCACTTCAACCTGCCTGCCCCGTCGCGTCGATCAGTGTGAGCCGATCGTCTCCAGCTGCCGCCTCCGCCTGGATCTCTTCGTTATATCTTTATCTTATTTCATTTCATGTATTGTGGTACAACAAATTCAACACTCTAAATATAATATAAAATGACAGACCGATAAAACGATATGTCTCTAAAATATGTTTCCAACAAAATTGTTCGAATGAAAATTTGCTATATTTTGATAAATCTACGATTTGTATGATAATGTTCGGGTGCTGTTTTTCATCCATCCTCTTGGTGTTCGTGCCTCACAATACCCACTTTTCTGAGAATGAGAATAGCAGTGTGATGCTATGGTACGGATGTGAAGACGATACAAGTTAACACTTTTTCGCCATTGCCTCTGCCACTGCCGCCACCAGTGCCACCGCTTTTCGAGCAAAACACAAAGAAAACGTATCTGTGGCACATGCGTGTATATGTATTCAAGGAGACGAGTACTCTTGAAGAAAGTGGAGTGCCTTGGTACTCTTCGAATATTTACCGAGCGGAGGAAAGAAAAAAAAACGAAAATAGGCGTTTGAAAATGATCGAATGGAATAAATCTACAAAAATTATTAACCTTCAAATGTATAACTATAGTTTGAGCTTTTCCTATCATTAAGTTTACTTTGATTAACAAAAACTTCAAACTAACTAAAGTAAATTAAACGAATTTAATAATCATAATTTTAGATAATATATAAAATGTAAGAAAATTGGGAAATACAGAAAGTTTCCAATAATATTATTTCTTTAGCTGGCATCTGAAATAACAAGAAGAAAAATTATAGACGCATGAAACATACTAAAAAGAAGGAAAAACAAAAACTTGGGATTTCTTGGACAGATGAAGTGGAGATACCCTCGTGAATCGTTGAATGCGAAAGCATTTTTCATTAAGATTGGCATACCACGACGAAAGAAGAGTTTACTAGGTCACATATTTTTCATTCTTTTGTCATTCATAAGGTCATGTGTTTCTTTTTCTTCTTTTACTCGATGGATTCACTCAAAACAATTGTAACAAAACATATCATTGGATTTAATCTTGCCAAATTATAATATTACATTATAGAAAAAATTTAGAGTTTTTTATTGAATTCATTTATATAGAACATGGTAAAACTCGAAGGTTTAAACTAAAACAATTGCATGCATGTGTGAATGAGAAAATGTTTGTGAGTGTGTGTGTGTGAGTGTGTTTGTATACGTGTAAATGTGTTTATTTAATTTAGTTTTATGTGATGTGAATAATAGTAATTGATTTATTTTATTGTCTATCGACCATTTCGATCTTTCCGTCATGTATTTAATTTTTTTGTCTATATTTTTATGTTTACAAAGTTTATTGATGTTGATGTTGTTGAAGATAGTATGGTGTTGAATAGAGTATGTGTGTGTGTGAGTGTATAGTAATAGTATGTTGTAGAGTGTGAAGTGTTGAGAGTTGTATCTTATGATACGTATGTTAAGAGTTTAATTGTTGAAAGTTGATTGTTGGTAGGGTAGAAGTATATGTGCTGTGTTTGTGTCGTGAATATCAAGTGGCCGGCTCTTTCAGTCGCGAATATCACTATACTGTAACGCCATACTTCTGAGCCAAAGACTATCAGACTATTTTCTTTGGACTGCTGGCGGACGACTACCCGTCGTCTGATGTGAGGGAACCAAGAAAACACACAAAATCAAACACTCATCCATATCTCGGGCGGAACTTTCTTTATTTGGCTCAAGCACGATACTTCGATACAGAAAGGGCGCACGCCTTGCCTCTCTTCGCCTTCCTGAGAGGCCACCGTCAGCAACGCCGTTGGTACGCGCCAACCTGCAGCAACGGCTATTGCTGACGAGTAACAACTGCATCCACTTCTCAAAGGTTTCTAACTGATTTCATTCGTTTTGTTCTTTGTTCTTTGTAAAAATGCATCGGCGTATCCATCGGTTCTCGGCAATTTCTGTGTGTGAATTAATTATTAATTTGCACTAATGAATTGTCGACTCCGACGACTCGAACCCCATCTGCCTGCGTAGAAGACCAACGCTCTACCTACTAGGCTGCCCAGGTGAACTGGCGTGTATATTTTATATGTTCTGCGTTTTGTGTTCTTTGAATCTGGTACTAATTACCCTGTTTTTTTTTTCTATGTTTCTTTTTCGTCTTAAAATTATCAAATACACTTTTGCGACTCTATTATTTGTCTGCTTGGTCCGCGGCAGTTCCTGTTACCATTACATTGATTTACATTGTCTTTCTATTTATCCATGTCTTATCATAACGCCTAATAGTTGAAAATTCTTCACCTCACCAGATATAAACATGATGTCCTTCGTGTCCCTCATAACTACCCCATAAACGGCCTTCGTCCTTTTACGGAATAACTCGCACCTAAGTCGGTGGTATTCGTCGGCAGTATATTACCAAATTATTCGAGATTTTATATACATTCAAATATATTATATTATTGACAAAATCACAAAGGACCATGATACTTCACGAATTTTCTAAATTGAAATGATTTCTAAGTTTCTAAAGTTAATAAATTGAGTTAATTTATTTATAAATTGATACAACTCGTAGAAAAAATCTTCGTAGTTGCCAGTATAGGCGCCAACAAATCGCTCCGGTCAAATAAATAATGCCCGATTCCGTTCGGGCTTCTTTCCCTCCTCTTTGCCGCCCCCCGGGCTCCAGCCTTGCGGCTAGGCTATTCGTTTAGCGCCAAACGCGAAATGCAAACTCTCTTTTGCATTGTCGAGCAACGCCGCGTCGTCCGACGAGAGAGAGTCGCTGTGGCGGTGGAGGAAATTCATCGAGTCATTAATAAACAAAACCACCGCAAGCCTTCGGTTGGTGGCTGCTATCCCACTTCTCATGCAAGTGCTTGTGCTTCTACCGCCACTCCGTCTGCCGCCAAACTACAAGCAGCAAGTGACAAATGCTTTGGTAAGGATTACACTTAATCAGCGGACGTAAAAAGGATACGCTTTTTTTCTCCCTTCCTTTTTACCCCAAAGCGCTGTACACCACTTTACATGTACAAATTGAACACGATTTTTTCTTCGGGAACCGCCCGAGAAGAGCAACTATTCGAGAAAACCAGAAAAGCAGGCAATAACTAATTTCCAAATTCCTGTTTTTTTCTTCTTTTTTTCTTTTGCTAGCGTAGCTAAATATA
>WSZQ02022192.1:8684-47158 GCA_019419845.2 Weissflogia rhopalogaster | reverse complement strand
AGAAAAGCAGGCAATAACTAATTTCCAAATTCCTGTTTTTTTCTTCTTTTTTTCTTTTGCTAGCGTAGCTAAATATATAGAGTTCAAAGGAGTCAGAAAGTGGTAAGATAACTGGTAGGAGACGAGGAGATAGTATGGTCAGAAGGGGTAGGAGAGGAGGGCGGAGAAGAGAGATGAAATATGCAAACAGCATTACGCTTCAATTAGCAACAGAACGGAGGTAATGAATCGTAGTTGGTTGTAATTTGCGCGCGAAGTACACTCCACAATAGAATCGCATAAACATAATGTGCGTGGATTATGCGCGAGGACATTGGCATAAAATCGGAGGATGATGAGCTGGGGGGACGCTGGGAAGTGGCACAGCTGGACCCCATCGAAATTTAGGAAAATGCAGTAAATTCAGTTTGCCAAACTGTGGAGCAGTGCAGCTGTGTAAATTTCGGACAATTTCGAAGTTTAAGAAAACACGAATAATTTATATGTATTAACACGAAAATTCATTGAACCCATTTTATATAATAATAATTATATGATAATTAGGAATATGGTAGTACAAGAATATGTCTTTGATTTTACTTACAATTAGTTGTGTGTGTACCAGAGTAGTGTGTAGTGTAGTGTAGTTTAGTGTGGTGTAGCCTAGTGTAGTGTAGTGGAGTCTACTGTAGTGTAGTGTACACTCATGCATATGTCCATAATAAATGCGCACATCGCATTGGCGCGGCCGCCATCAAAACTCTCTACCGGAAGCGCCATGCGCCAGAGTCACCACCGGCGCCTCCACCATCACTAACACTGTCAAATTTCTAACAATTTAATTGAGCTTGCTATGTGCAAATACACGACTGAGTCGTGCAAATGGCGTAATGACTTCGTGCATCAGCAAATGACGTAATAATCAAGAAATTTTGTTTAAATTGTACCTGTTTTTAATTCTAAAGTGCACAATCCTAAAAAGTGGGGAATTAATATTTCCTTACATTAGGAAAACTTCTTTTTGTCAAATTAGAAAATATTCTATATACATTCTTTGTTTTATTAAACAAAAACAGTCGCTCTATGGAAATTGAGTTTTTCTATCGAATAAAACTATCCGCAACTATTTGAGAATTATTATAAAGGCGGTGCAGCCCTAAAAATTAATAAGTAATGCCCACCTGGGCAGCATAGTTGGTAGTGCTTCGGCTTACCACGTCGGACGGAGTTCGAGTCCCCGAGGTGGGCACTCACATGTGTGTATGAATTAATTAATTAATTCACATAAAATCCACACCATTAAAATCACACTACGAAATCACCACAATTACAAAAACACACACCAAAAATAACATCAATCGCAGTATGCGCATATCACTACAACTGCAACAAACAAAAACCCCGAGGCAATCTCAACACTCAACAAGGAACAACACCAAAAATCAACAATAACAACATCACATTATCATGTAAAAATATAAAAAATAAATAGATAAACATGTATTCAGGCTGAAGGACCAGATAGATTGATGGCCAGGTCTACCAACCAAATACATTTTTTTGTTAATAAGTAATGTAAGTTTTCTCTTCGGGCTATAATACTAAAAAGTTTTTTTTAACGAATGGCGCCTTCCCTAAACTTATGAGACTTAAATTAAAAATTCTAAAAATCCCATGTGTGCATGTTTTATTTTATGTGAGTGTTCGCATATTGCTACACTACACTATACAAGACTACACTACACTTCACTACACTATACTACACTACACTACACTACACTACACTACACTACACTATCCTAGACTAGACTAGACTACGCTACATTACTCTACGCTGGTGATTGTGAATGTATTTCTGTACTAAAGTACATGTGCGTGTGGGTGTATGCAAGTGTGTTGGTATGTGTATTTATATATATCCATGTGAAAATATGTTAATGCGCAAGTGTGACTGCAAGTAAGTTTTTGTGACCGCCTACATTTTTTTCTACAGCAATTATGTATGAAAATAATAACTTCTGAATCAATAAAACGATACTAAAATGTGTACATTATAAATCAGGAGCAGAAGAAAGTGGTTTCTGTGTGTTATTTCCGAATGAAATAGTGAATTATAATCAAAAATTAATTGTTCATCTATCGCGAATTGAATTGCATATCGTATCGCATACACATCGATGGGTAAATGCAACGCCAACGCAATAGGTTATTATGGGAACTCTCTCAATTAGAAACCTGACAGAATAAATTATTTCGCTGGCGGCAGCGGTGTAACGACATCGGCGGTGGCGGCGGAATCGTATCGGCATCGGCATCAGCCCTGGTTGGTTAGGTTAGGTTAGGTATTGCTTTTAGTAAACATGCGCGGCATGCGCAGTTTGCGAGCGGAACCGCTGCAACCATGCATTTTTCGGCATCACATTCAAGCGCGGAATATGCGCATATTGCCGAATATTATTGCGTTTCTATTTGAATTGTAATGTAGCGAAACATGTACAGCTTGTATTGCTATTATTTGCTTTCAATCTTTTAGATCAAATGTGCAATTAATTTGTTTTTGAATTGGAAAATTTATTGAAAGACATTTAGAATTGATCTCATATATAATAAAATACGCACGCGCGGATTTTTTAGAATTTTTTATTTAGGTCCCAAAAGTTTAGGGAAGGCACCATTTGATAAAGGAACTTTTTTGTTTAATACCACGAAGAGAACACTTTCATTACTTATTAATTTTTTAAGTTCAGAAAACGCTAGCAAGCAAAAGATGCTAACAAAAACAAGAAGTCCCAAAATAAGACTTAAATTCAAATGCAGGCTTGGACTACCCGTCCGAAGGTGAAAACGCAGAAATCAACTAGTCAGTTTAAGCTTCTGTTAACAACTGATCTTTATTTACAAGTTTTACAAACAAGAAATCTTAAAATCTAAAAGGTTACCAACCACAACATCCTCCCGTCGAAATATTGAGAATACCCTCTACTCGTTTTCTCCTAACCACACCAATCGTAAAACATTAGCTTTCTCGAGGGAAGGCCAAACCTTCTCACTTACTTACAACAGGATGTTTCAAAAGTTCTATCTTAATTTACTAAGATCGCCCGCGAAGTGAAATCTGGCACATTTCAACTGACGCCAGCCTGCCTATCTATAGCACAATTCTAAGGAGACAATCTCTACCCTCTCAGCATGCTATGTCCTCTTCATCAGATTTATTACCCGTCACGCCTTAGAGTTACAAGCTTTCTAAAATGTAAGCTGGCGTCAATGCGTGACTAAATTGTTCTTAAATTCTAAGGATTTACTACTTCGACCGGACGTGACAGTTTCAATGGCATGAAAAATGTATTTTGTTTAAAGATATGCCAAATGTCCGCGAAGAAATTTAATTCCAAAAATTGCCTCGTAAACATGCCCCGTAAATATGCCAACGGTTCTCGACAACGTCATTTGCCGATGAATAAATACCCAGTCGTGTATTTGCACAGAGCAAGCTCAATTAAATTGTTAAAAATTAGGCAGTGTTAGTGATGGTGGAGGCGCCGGTTGTGCCTCTGACGCATGGCGCTGCCGGTAGAGAGAAGCTTTTGATGGCGGCGGCGGCGCCGGTGCGATGTGCAAGGGATGTGCGCATTTATTATGCACATATGCACGATTTAATATAATAATGATGAAACGACGGCGCGGCGGTTGGCAATGGTGGCTGTGTGGCTGTGAGGCGGCGGCGGCAACGTTAGCCGAAGAGAAGAGAGTGAGTGGGTGATATTGAGAGTGTGAGTGTGAGTTCGTTCATATGCAATGCAAGCCGAAAACATGACCAGCAAAATGCCATGCGAGAGAAAATTCCGCTTCGTCTGGCCTTCGCGTACCTAACGCTTGCCTAATTTCACCGTGCGCGGTCTACCATAATTTTTTAATTAACGTTAGCGAGCGAGCCCACTCTATGGTTATGTTTTTTTTTCTCTTTTAGTCGCGAATACCATGTAGTTGGGATGTATCAGATTCTCTTGCACTTTTCGACTTTCATTTATGCTTGTTATAATCACATGAAGTGATAATCAAAAGAAGACCAAATAACATAAAGTAGTAAAGTTGAGTTAAGTTGAATTTCGTATTAAATAGACAAGGTTTAATTAAAGCAGGTACACAAAGTACTCATACGATTGAAAAAAGCTGTATGGCATAATAGATTAATGCACCGTACATTTAGGAGACACTTAGGAGATTGGAGGTGCAATGCCTGTTGGAGGCATTGTTCATTTTCTCTTTCTAATTAATGCTTTTCCTAATTAATATCTTAAATTTTGCCTGCCAATGGCTATTTGTTCATATTGATATGTGGCGGTCACTAAACCTGGTTCCCGCCCGAAGCACGAATAAATATCAACATCCGCCGAAATCCTAATCATCCAGACTTAAACATCCCGAATGTGAGACATCGAAATCGTCACCGCGAGAACGTAACTCTTGCGTTTCCGCGGTGACGAACAAAGGAATGTTCGCGTCATCATTTACATCTGTGATGCCTTCCTGGGGATATAAATAGGCGACCAATTCACCACAATCGGCAGTCTGTCACCGAGGTCCATCGTCAGCAGCGAATCATCACTAGCGAGTCTGTCAACTGCAGCCTTTCTATCTTCAGCAGTCAGTCCGTCATCAGCGAGTCCGTCTTCATCAGGTCAGACCATTTTCAGCAGCCAGTCCGTCTTGACCTGCGAGTCCGACGTCATCATCGAGTCCGTCTGCACCTACGTTATCCCTTTATAATGACATAACAAACACCACAGAAATGTCAAGGACATCTTCTCTGTAGTCATACAACATGACTGTATGACTAATGTCAGTAGTTAGTTCTCGAAAAGTAAACTTTCAAGGTTTCTTATGTTTAAGGATGAATTACTTTGAGTTTTATACATTATACATTACAATGACAACTACATTAAATCACAAACCTCCTTATGTAACAAATTGGCATATTCCAACGAAACTGCAACGGACTTTACTATCAATATTAATACTTCAAGTCAATATTATCTTTAAACTTTGCCCACACCCTCCAAGCAATCTTCGATACTCCTCTCCATGATTTCCTTCAACTAAATTCCGACCAATCCGTTCGAGTTTAATAGCGGGATCGCACTTGATGCTTGATACGAAAAGATCACATGACATTTGTATTTATTCAGTAAGCGTAATTTGCACACAAAGTCGCCACGACGCGACGGCGGCGGCAGCATCCCAGAGACGATCCGAATTACGTGCGCACTGTTAGTGTCGTTTCCTCACGCCTCATGGGAATGGTAGGTTAAGTTAGACTCGGTAAGCCATGACGCGCACGGTTTCGAAGCATTGTTGGTATCTGTTATTCTCGGCGGTTTTGCGTTTCGTAATGAGTTCGGACGCGAGCGACAGAGACGCGCGAAAGGGGCAATGGAGATTTATTATCCTCATATATAGTTGCTAGTTGCTAATTACCGTCGTGGTCGCAACGCGGCGATGCGGTGTGGGGGGGGGCGTAAAGCAAACGAACGGGTTACGTTCCCTTCGTCCTTCCATTTCATTCCCGACCATTTCACGTGCATTACGACTGACTTGCCTTCCAGCAAGTCAAGTTGGATGATAATTACTTTTACTTTAATACCTTGGAACAGGGAAAAATAATTTGTTATATGAATATCATTACGTTTTTCATGTGAGTAGATACGAAAGGAAATGGTCGTTATATTTTTAGTGTGTTTTTAAGTTTTTATCAATTGTATCTTGTTTTATATATATATTTCTAAGTGTTTTAAGTAAAACTCCTATAACATCTGTCATAATTATGTTATCAATTTCGGATTAACGTCATTAGATTAAGCAACTTTTCTACAATAATATGTATAAAGATAAGAATGTGCCGGCGTTTAGAAATTCTCGAAATTTTAGAAATTGAAGAACGCAATTTACAAGAAAATATATTGGCTAAACAGTAATTTTTCACAAATTTCGATAGTGGATTATCTCGCACCGTAATTATGATATCAATTTGGGATTAACGTCATTACATTAAGCAACTTTTCTTCTATAACATGTGTAAATATAAAAATGTGTCAGCGTTTACAAATGGCCGAAATTTTCAAATTTGTAAAACGCAATTTACAACAAATTATATTGGCTAACCAATAATGTTTGACAAATTTCGATAGTGGATTATCTCGCACCGTAATTATGATATCAATTTGGGATTAACGTCATTAGATTAAGCAACTTTTCTTCTATAATATGTATAAATATAATAATGTGACAGCGTTTACAAATGGCCGAAATTTTCAAATTTGTAGAACGCAATTTACAAGAAATTATATTGGCTAACCAATAATTTTTCACAAATTTTGATAGTGGATTATCTCGCACCGTAATTATGATATCAATTTGGGATTAAGGTCATTAGATTAAGCAACTTTTCTTCTATAATACGTATAAATATAAGAATGTGCCAACGTTTAAAATGCCCGACATTTTCAAATTTGTAGGACGTAATTTTATGGCAGTACACGGATGAATCTGTAACTTTTCACAATTTTCGATAGTGAGTTATCTTGAGCCTTAAATATGATATCAATTTGGGATTAATTCCATTAGATTAAGCAATTCTCTTTCTATAAGATGTTTTAATATAAGAATGTCTCGTTGTTTATAAATGCCCGAAATATTAAAATTTGTTGGACGTAATTTACATGGCAGTGCACAGACGAATCAGCAACTTTTCACAATTTTCGATAGAGGGTTATCCTGCTCCATAATTATAATATCATTTTGAGATTAACTTCATTAAATTAAGCAGCTCTTCTTCTATGAAGTTTATAAATATAAAAGTTTGATGATATTTACAAATGCCCGAAATTTTTAAATTTATAGGACTAATTTACATTGCCATATCTACTACTACTTTTTACATTTTTAGCTAATCTATCTATGTTGTAGCTATTTTCAAATTTTTACCTATACTATTTATTCATCCGTGTATATTATTTTCGATTTTATATTGTTTTATCGCAATGACTAAAAACGGGAAGAGAGAATTTGAAATTGTATATTCGTATGACAAGCATTGGCAAACAACGGATTGTGAGCCACAATGGGCACTTGTAATGCGAGTCCGTGCATGTGAACGTAAAATAATATAGGAAATATATGCAGATGAAATTTTCGTATATTTGTCGAGAGGATTAATTGAACCGACCGAAACGTGGCGTAGCGTGAGCGAGTGCGCAAACGGGACGAATGTACGCTTTATTCAATTATTGTGTCCGCTAATTACTTAACCGAATTATTCAAATCCTGTTATTTGCAAACTGCGCGTTTGCGACAACGCTGCTGATTATGATGCAGACCTTTTCTGCGACAATATTTAAATATTCTGATTAAAACATTCGAATACTCGTATTGTATGAGTATATTTTAATGAATATTTCGACGCACGATTTTCGCAGATTTTGAAAGTAATTTTAAATGACATTTTTCTACATTAAATATAAAGCTACCAAGACGAAACTAACTTTAAAATGTTTATCAACTCTTCTACTTTCTCGTGATTTTAAAATTATTTTAATGGCTTTAAGATAAAACACCTTTATTGCTGTTTAAGCTCGCCGCGCCGGTTTATGTAAATTCGAATCTCAACTTGTTTTTCCGTTATCCGTAACACGTGCAGTATGTCACCTATACCAATTGGTTCTCCATTTCATGTTCTTTAATATGGTATAAATAATTTTCTATATGATTCTATATAACTATCATTAATATCCAGTTTTCTAACAGACAACACAATATTTTTGTGTGATTTCATATCAATCAATTTTTACAGTGCATGTATAGGTTTAACTATTCAACACTAAATAGAAAACTATTACCATGAAACTAACCTTAAAAATATCCTCAACTCTTGTACTCTCTCACGCAATTGAAGCTATGTCAATCCTTTCAAGATAAAACATATTTTATTGCTGATAAATGCCGTTTTATGTAAAAATCAACAATCAGCATCATTTCGAAAGTATATCTAGTGTCGTAATTATAATATCATTTTGGGATTAACGTCATTAGATCAAGCAACTCTCCTTCTATCAGGTGCATAAATATAAGAAAATGCAGGGCTTTACAAATGCCTGAAATTCACGAATTTGTACGACGAAATTTAGATAGCCGAACATTGACGAATCAACAACATTTCACTATTTTCGATAGTGGGTTATCTTGTGCCGTAGTTAAGATATCATTTTGGAATTAACGTCATTAGATCAAGCGACTCTTCTTCTATAAGGTCTAAACATATAAGAATGAACTGGAATTTAGAAATGCCAGAAATTTTCAAATTTGTTGAACGTAATTTTCATGACGGTTTATAGACGAGTGTACTCTGTTAGAAAACCGGATAAAACTGATAGTTCTACAGAACCGAATAGAATGATATCTATACCAAATTGAAGTCCATGAAAAGAAGAATAAATTCATATAGGTGAAGTACTATACCTATGACGGATAAGGATGAAAAAGTCCTGTTGAAATTCAGATTAGATCTGAACTTCAACCGATTTTTATATAAACCGGTATACATAAAAAGCAAAATAAGAGGGTTTTGTATTAAATGAATTAAAATAATTTTAATACTCTGAGAAAATAGAAGAGTTGAAGATCTCACTGTTCTTTGTTTCAGCTTGATAGCTTTATATTTAGTAATAAAAAAATATTAAATACAATTTCTTTTCATATTTGCAAAAATGTTACCAATATTAGTACGATCTACCGTTAACATCTTACAAAACGCTTCATTTATCATCATTTAACACGATTTTCCAACGATTGCAAGACGATTAAAGGAAATGAAAACGTTGGTTTAGATTTTCTCTTCCTCTCCATCCACTCTTCGGATCGGTTCTGTATCGATGGGATGATACAGAACCGATCTTGCTCGCTCCATTATTGATGTGTGTTCGCACCGTGTGTGTACCTTCCGTCTGCCGCATTTTTATCTCGCCGCACAGATCTGACGACTGCTGTGCTCGGCATGGCTTGGCCTGGCTTTGCCCAGATTTCCGCCTTCACTGCCGCCACCGAACGACGACGACTGATAAGTTTTACTTTTACTCGAGTCGCTCGGAAACTCCTCGAACGCTGCCACTGCCACATCAACTAGCGCAAAGGAAAAACGAAGGAAGAAAAAAACAGTGTTTGCTCGCACTCGCGGGAGAGAGGCGGCGATAAGAATCGCGCAATAAAACATCAGGACACGTTCGGGATTAACGCTCGGCGCAATCACACAAGCGCACACCAAACCACGGTCCTGCAAACTTTCAACTCGACCCTAATGGCAATTATTGCTATAAGAAATAGAAAGTCGTGTTTGCTGCAGAGCGCTCCTGAATATCGACGTTGAGAGGCGAAGCCGGAAATAACCTATATCGAATGGGCAGTTAAAAAAATAAGTTGCTCGTGTGAGGACCATTACAGTTGTAGGCATCTTGATATCAGAGTTGCAGCGGATTAACGAGTGTTGAATTTTTTTTCGTGCGAATTTTTATGGGTTTCGTACAAGTGGTGATTTGAGGTCAACACAGGAAATTGGAATATTTCGTTGTATTTGTGGTGTATTTCTTGATATTTCTAGATTTGTATTGTTTGTTGGAGTGAGAACTTCTTCTGGGAGTGTAAACAATTGTCAATTTTTCTCCTGAATTAATCAATATTTTCCAAGTTTTCTTTTACCAATGGAAAGCATAAAACGTGTACTTTTAGCAATAGTATTTATTAGTTGCAGTATAATTCCGAAAATAACTTTTATCATCTTTAAAACGTGATCTAGTTCTATGGCTACTTTCAATTGACTTTATGTAATTCACGTCTTCGGAAATCTCAATTTTCTCTTAAACGAAGAATATTTCTTCAAGTTTTCCTTCACTACTAGAAAGAAGAAAAGGCACACAATCTCTTCCTACTTAAATTAGGAAATTTAATTGAAATTTAAAATATAATATTTTTTCACAACGTTTTTTAAGAAGTAATATTTAAGTCATAAATATCTTCGTGAAAAAAGTAAGAAATATTCATTATTCAAATCAAAGTAGGAGACTATATAAAGAGAGAAAAAAACAAATCAAGTCGAAAATGACGAAAACCTTAAGTGCACTGAAAAACTAGCACAGATATTTGCACAAGATGTGACTATCGCGTTACCGACGTGCCTCAAATGCAAATGGCTTTGCTCCTCTCACGAAAAGCATTCCCATCCCCATCTTCAGCATCTCAAAGAAAAGCCATGTTTCGGCAGCGCGAACTTATTCACTGCGCGCAGTCCGCGCACGAATCGCCCGAATGCGACAAACACGCATCATGATTTCCCACCGACGCCGACACCGCCGCCGCTTCATTTTCCGGATGCCGCTAGTTTTCTCCTCATCTCACCTCAACGCATCGGCACCGGTCGCGTTGCCTATGGTGCTCACGTGTGCTCGCGATTGATAGTTCCACACGTGGAAATTCTATAGCCTCACTTTTTTTCCCTCTCTCCTCACATATATACTTCAAAAATATACTGGTATGTGAAGAAAAGGGTGTTAGAGTACGACACATCTGTATTTTCGAAGGCTGTATTTTGGAACAAAAGCACGCTTGAAAAATCGAGAAAAAAAACGAAAACAACACAAATGTGTAGCATTTTGTTTGCCACCGCTAATAAGATAAGAAAACAGCGGCTGAGTGCGCGGAAAAACTTGGTCGTTGTACAAAGAGGTTGAGGAGGTGTAGGAGGAAGAGCAGGAGGTAGTAGGAGGACCGGTGAATGTAACGCGTAAACACGGGTAGCGCTCGTAATTGTATTACATTCTCGGCAGGAGGAAGGCTGCGCGCGTCCCAGAAAATGAAGCGAAATTTTCATAAATTTCAAACGCACACGTCAGCGGCCACTGCAGGAGCAGGAACTTATGGTTTGCACAAAAGCCACGTATTATTAAATATGTATTTCATTGGGTGTACAACTGAGAGAAAAATGTACAACTAGAATAATTATTACATTGTTGGGATTTTGTTACAACGTGTTTTTTAGGTGATCTAGTTGGTCTACTGCGATTTGTAAAGTGTGAGCAACTGCATTCAAAATATGTTTTCAAATTATGATGACAGTGCGATCATATATTTTGAAAGAGTAGTTATCATATGTATCACGACACTACAATGCGCGACCATACAAAACATGCATTCTTTCAATATCAAATTTCTGCTATACTACTCAACATTTTCCAAGTTTTCTTTTGCAAGTGGAAAGAAGAAAACGTGTACTTTTAGCAACGGTACATTTTGGTTGAATTATAATTTCGAAAATAACTTTTATTAGCATTTAAATGTGACCTATTTCTGTCACTTCTTTCAAATCTCTTCATATAAATCTCGTTTTGGAAAATCTCAATTTCCTCTTAAACAAAGGAAATTTCTCAAGTTTTCCTTCACTAATAGAAAGAAGAAAATGTGTAGTTTTCCTAAACGTGTGCATTAGTTGTTGACATATAATCGGAATTAAGTTTAGATCTTTTAATACTAACATATTTCTACGATATTTTTAAAATCATTGCATAAAAACTTTCATAGAAAATTTCAATTTATTTTATTGCCTAAACTATTCAATATTTTCCGAGTTTTTCTTCACCAACAGAAAGAAGGAAACGTATACTATATAGATAACCGAAAATGAGTTTTTAAAATGAAATGAAAAAAAGTGTAATGAAAATAAAATTACATCCAGACATTTGAATACTTTCCCGCTATTTCCACTAAATTTTCGAGTAAAATAAACCCTCTGTATGCAAATATAACGCTTATCATCTCTTATCATCATACATGCATGCACGTAGAAATAGCTGAAGCGAGCCGAAACCAAATTGATTCGAATTGAGCGCTAAATTGTGTTGTATTCATAATTAGCCTGCGCCGGTAACAATAGCGCGGCGCACAGCAGACCAATGCCGACGATGGCGGTGGCGGCGGTGGCTACATAGATGGTGTAATTTCGATTATGCGGAAACGTTTCGGGGAGTTGGCCCCCGCGTGCAACTGGGACGATTTTACACACGTAGAAACAACGCCGCTGCCACCCAAACATACTCATACACCCACACACACATACTTAGGCAATGTACAATCACGAAACCCGCACATCCCTCAAATAGTTAGTTCCATTAAGTTTCCACCAACTTAGCACGGTATCTAGGCAATGCGCATACAGAGTGATTTGCTAAGTAAATAACTCAAAATCTACATAGATAGGCCGTGAAACATTGCAGCTTAGATATTTAGACTATTTGCTTATTTCCAACTTACTGTGCGGTTATAAACGTAAATGTAGGCATTTTTCGAATTGACAGTGGTAATTTCCAGAAAAACGGTGTATTGTGCAACAAAGTTATTATTATAGATGAGTTTGTGAAGAACGTGAGGTTTGTGGTTGACCCAGGTCCCAGATTGTATGAACAAATAATTGCGATTCCGTTGACCAACGTTGACACGTCGGCGGTATAAATCAGCCTGGATGTTGCGAATAGCAACATCAACCCGCGAATTAACGCGAATCTTTTATTTTTAGCAATATTCGTGGACTACCCTTCCGATGCAAATTGTTGTAGATATTAAAGAGGGAAATAGATGTTTCGGGAGTAAAAATGTGACTTATTTTAATAAACATAATTCTTAAAACGAAAGTTTATCTTGATCTCGTCTCCGCCCACGACTTTGAACGGGAGAAGGCCGATAACACCCTCTAACAGAGACATACCAAGCCGGGTACACAGCTCACAATCATACCTAGAGGCGCGCCCTGCCTGTCTCACTCTCTCCTGCCCACAGGGTGCCTTTCTGCTCGTAGCTATACACATGAAGCTGGGCACGCATGTGCCGTTACGCTTGGCCGTGATAAGATGTTTTCCAGACGCTTAAGGTGCCAAACGCTTCGTGCATATGGCATCAAGGCATTAACTTTTAGAGTTTCACATATATACAAAAAATCGTAGCAGGAGATATCTGGTTTGAATACAATAATAATAATAATAATAATAATAATAATAATAATAATATCACATATTTTTACGTCTATCGACCTCTGTGGGTCTATTTTTTATTATTTGTTATTGTTTTTGTATTCAATTCATATATGTAAGTATTTATACAATTTTTTTGTTGTTGATGTGTTGTTGTTGGATGTATTCTTGTAGTGAGTTATAGATGTCTGTAGAATGGAGTGTGAAGTTGAATTTTTTTTTGTGAAGTTGATTGTTGAAATTGCATGTTGTGTTAAAGTTGATTGTTTGAAGTAGTGAATATCAATAATTTTCGATATTATCTTAAAAGACACTAATTTTTTCACCACCACGAAATACTATCTCCACCTAATGTTACCATAACTCTACAGCAAAAGTTTCATATCACAATTTATAGCTATTTAAAGAGTAAACAAAATACGGAAGCGCGAATATGTAGATCACCATTTTACGATTTGCAGCGACGTTACAACTCATGAGGACTGCAAATAGTATGCGAGCGAAATGGCAACGAAAGATAAATGTCAGTCTCGAGCACAATGCATAAGCATGTGCAAAAAGGTGATATAAACCGGAATTATGACGCGCAATATGTAAAAACATAAAAGATGCAGTGGCGGTTTTATAGGCATTTGTAAGCCATTAAAAGCGACCTCGTTTATATCAAATTCAAATATTCCATATACCAAGCAAATTTAGTTTATTTATATAACATAAAGTGGGGTTATGTTTTTATTTAACGAAACATAATTTGAAAGAAAAAAATAAACTGGTTTGGTTAACTGAAAATATAATCTTAAAAAACAGTTTATAACTTTTAATAAATTAGTCTAGTAAATACACAACTCCACTCCAACAAAATTCCAAGTCGTAATTAAACGTGTAACTGATAAGAGACTGACAAATGAACCACATGATAGCAATCTCGATAAAATGACATTAAACTTACACATATACGTTGGATGAAAAATTGCAAAAATGCTGTTTATCATTCCCGGATGATACTGCTGTATGGACTAATTAGTCTGTTTTATTCACACTAGATTATTTTTTGCTGATAACACTACTAACGGGCACAAAAAATGTTCTACGTTAGAGGACGCCACTAGGTTTGTCAAAAAAATAGGGAAACCCTAGTTTCCGGGTTTTCGGGTTTTGTCAATCTGCGGGTTTATGCTGTTACGGTTTTGACTGTGCAAAGCCTGGGTTTAATATCCGAAAAGAAACTCGTTTACAACGCCACCTAGTGTAATATAAAAAGACTATACGCATGACAGTTATTTTTGGAAAAAGATAAATTCAATTACTAGTATTCTCAAAAAGAGAATGGCTATTCTCATTTTTCCGAATATGCATGAAATACATAATCCCTGATCACTGTGAGGAAAGATTGGAGGCTTCGTTCGCTAGTACTACAAATAAACATGCTACAACACGAGCTGATGGTTGCGATCAACGGGAGCGATCACGGGAGCAATTAATCGCTGTTGTTTTAGTGTCAACTATCAACAAGCTCTCGCGCACTCGCATCGATTTCGGGTTTAAAAACAGAACCAAACAATAATGGGGCACACTCGCGGCGATATTATAACTCACGAAAGTGGAGTTTAGTTAGTAACAGCGACCATTTCACAGACAGAAAAATGACTTATAATTACTTTTTCCAAAAATTTCACTTTTATTTATAATTACCTTCCTCCAATATATACAAATCATATACCATTCGACTCAGAATGAAATTTTCCACAATCTCTTATAAACGTTTTTTGTATAACATGTTTAGAAATCATGTTATATATCATTGAAGTTTACTCTAATTACGTCAACATTGCCGATCTCAAAAATGACTTGGCCTAAACATTCCGTTTTATACACATTTCCCTTATTTCTAGAAGTATAAATCTTACACCAATCGAATCAGCATGAAAATTGCTTTCAACTCCTCTGGCAGTATTTCATTTGATTACTTAGAACTGATGTTAGAAGTCATAAAAGTTGAGTCTTATAAAGGCGATATTTTCCCTGTCAAAAAACTGACGTGAAATGACTTCTTCTAAAGATCACAAATTTATTTACATTTGCCACATTTCTACGTATACAAATCCTATATTAATCAATTCAGAATTAAATTTGTCACTAACTAGTGAAAGAGCCATTGCGATTAATGGTCGAGAGTAAATGTTATTGATTGTTGAAGTTGGAAGTTTTTGAAACACAGAAACACATATATTTTAGCGTCTACCGACATAAAACATTCACACATTATTATTTTAAATTATTATTATTATTATTTTAAATATTAAAACCCATTTGGTTCACGTTTTCGTTCCTCAATATTGGCAAATTGGTACGTGTGGTAAGGTCCGCATAGGATTATCTTAATAAAACATTTAAAAAATTATTTATTACTACATTTCAGGCATAAATATATTTATTTTTTTTATGATTCGAGTTATTTATCAGCGATAATCGATTATCAAAAAATGAATTTGTAAAAAAAAACGAACAATGTTATACGTTAAAGGAGAAATAACGCAATAGTAAATCGCGCGTGCGAAAGTAAATTCGATTAATTTCTCCCCATTCTTCGAGGCTGGTTGTTCGCAGGCGTCACCCCAGCGCGATTTCTCCACGTCGACGAACGTATTCTCTGCGTTCTGCAATTCAACTTGTGCCGCTATAGATCGAATGAATTGCTTATTCTTTTTCTTCGACGGCGCGCCGGCTAAACTCGTAGAGTACCCGGCCCTTCAGCGAGAAAAGATTTTGCGAAGGACTAATAACGTAATCGTTCCGTTCCGTCGACTCATTTCACATTGGAATTGAAAGCAGATATTCAATCAAAGTACCTCCACCACGTACCAATTCATATATTTCCCAACAATGGCGCAGAAAAAGTGCAGCTTGTTAAAGAAATAAAGAATTTGGCTGTATTTGGAGAAAATAAACATTATTAACGCATTTATTCTAATAAAAAGAATAACGAGGGTATAGAATTAAATTTAGGAGGACACAAGTCGGCCAAGTAGAATTGGTTGCAGTATTTCCTATTTGTCAAAAACTTTCGTCCTTAAATTAAGTGATGCTATCTCTGATAACATCCGAAACATAACTTCCCAAAGATGAAGTTCTCGCCCCCAAAATAGCGATATGAAACTTTTGCTCCAAACCTATCAAAGCACCACATTATCAGATCAAATTAAAACACCTGCGCCATTCGACGAGGTGCCAACGATATCTTCTATTGTCTCTTAAAGCCCCGCCGGGCAGCCGCACATTCCGCCCGCCTCGTATATTACTTATTATCACTTAATTAAAGTGAATTATGAGGACATTGGCGGTGATTTTCCAAAGATTTGCAGCCGCATGGCAACGCAACGCCGAGTGCTGGAATGATAAACGTTATAGGAGTTTGTTAGTTTCTACGAGAAACTTACGACATTTTGTTCACTTTTTGCTTTCATTGTCCGAAAACTCGTCCAAAAACTCTACCAAAACTTATATATTGTAAACGACAAAATAAAGAAAAGGTCGAGATGACTATTTTCCGACAAAATTATTCCAATTATTTTCTGAAAACATTCCGAAAAAAATGAAATGTTCTGTAGTGTTTTCTGAAAATAATTCCATCAATCAAAACAATAGCCTGTTCGTCGCTGTTCGATGCGGTTGTAATTTCACAAGTGTTTTGAGCAATGTGTAGGTGTGATTGATGTCCGTGTGCGGGATGTTTCTCGCGTTTTGTTTCACTTGGTGGCGGCAAACGGCAGCTGACTGCCGGCGGTGAAAGCTGGCGTTTGTGAGGGAAAATAGGTTTATGGTACTCGAGCGTGTCGTGTCGTAAAACGTTGATTGGCGACAGAAGCGTTAAGCCGAATGGGGTGGTAAAGTGTGCAGCGTGTGTCTGTATGTCCGGGGAGGTGGTTGACGGAGTTGCCGGGGGTTGGTAAAGGGGGGCGGTAAAAGAAGCGATATGAAATGATATATGTTTGAAAGTCGCCGAGTTGCGTTACAATGTGTTACAGTATGTTGAATGTTTTAAGATAGTTTTAAAATAAGTTGCTTCTCAGATTTTTGCGATAAAAAATGTAGATAAAATTACAAACCCTTGAATTGTTGAATTCTCTGTAGAGATATTATATTTTCAGTCTCTTATATCAATAAATATCTTATATTTTCTACATTTTTTCTTATATTTACTTTGGAAATTTCGTGTTATACTAGTTATAAAGTGTTTACCTATGTTTAAATCGGTTTATTGTTGTTAAACTCATACTAAATCTTATGTTTATAATTATTTAATGAATATTAAATACTATTCTATAACTTTTCAAAGTATTACATATATTTATCTAAGCTTTAAACGTATCATATTATGTTTAAACTTGTAAGTTTTCAATTGTACGATTTTTGAACCGTTTTATGGTTCTATGTCAGTAAATAACGACGTTAAAACATGCAAATTGTTAAAAAAGCAGTCAGGACTTAAATAATTAGCTTTCTAAAATGATAAATTGTCTTCTAATATACTTAAAAATAGAAAATCATGTTTGAAAAGCTTTAAAACTAGGATAAAAAGTAGAAATGTTAGAAGTTGTAGTTTTTTCATGTTTTGTGTCTAAAATAATATGTTGATATGTATATCAGGATGATAAAACAATGAATTGATCAATGATAATACAAATAAGATTAGGTCGTCTACTAGTCTTGTGAAAAATGTGAGGAAAATGTTTTAAATCTAGATAAATGAATTTAAAATGTTAACATTTGCTCTATTTCAACTTTTGTTGAAGATTATTAGTAATATAAAGTGTTTTAAAGCATATTATGTTGAGAAAACAATGAAATAATCAAAAATGAAGTGGTGTTATTCATAAACAAGTATTTAATCTTAATTTTTTTGTACTTATTACAACACTTTAATATCTGATGAAAATCAAAAAAGAAAAAAAACTTCTGTATCCAATAAAAAGCGATTTTAATAGTTATAAGATAAAATTTATTAGCACAAACTATTTTTAGGAAAAATAACTTGAAAATTCGATAATAAATCGTCTCTTATTCTATGAAAAATACAAAATACGCTTTTAAAACTATAAAAACTAAATATATGAGTTTAAATTTTGAAACGTGTATTGACTTAAGTTTTGAGAATAAAATAATGGGTTGCAAAGCATATTATAGTGACAAAACAATGAAATAATCAATCATAAAGTTGTATAATTCACAAACTCGCATGCAGTCTTATTTTTAGCAACAGTTACAAGGATTAAACACTTTTATATCTAATGAAAATCAGAAGGAAATGTTTGTATGCAATAACAATCCATTTAAAATATGTTTTAAACAAGAAAATACTTGAAAAATTGATTTTTACATAAAAAAATAGATAATACGACAATAAATCACCTTCTATTCTATGGAATATAACAAAAAGGAGTTTTTAAAACTTTAAAACAAGATAATCAAAATTAAAATGTTAAAATTTGTATTAATTCAAATTTTGAGAATAAAATAATGTGTTACAAAGCATGTTATGATGATAAAACGTTGAGATGCATGAAGATATAGCTGTGTAATTGCACAAACACGAATTTAGCATTAATGCGCCTTTTAATATTTATACAAATGTGAATTTATAGCGCTGCATGGCATGACATCCTGCCATCCCGCCCCTATCATGACGCGATGAATGCATATGCAAAACGTGACGCAATATCAGGGGAAAACTAAAATATTTCCCTAATTTGCAATGGAAACAGCCAAAATCTCTTCTTATTTTCTTCAATCACACGCTCGTTCTCAAAGCACATATATACGAATGTCCGACAAAGCTTAATTTCAGAAAACAAGTGTAATCCTCGAAAAATTCCATTTCGGCTGAAGGAAATAATAATTGCGACCAACATCGCGTTAATCAATCTCGCCAGTCAAAAAACAAACAAGGACAAGGCTACCCGGGACCCAAGCAATGTTTTTCCGCTCAAAAACGCAAAAAATGAGGCCGATGACAAATTGCTTACAGTTTTACGTGGACGTTGTGTAATTCTAACTAGCCCGGAAGAATTTTGTAAATAAAGAATGCGGAGAATATGTTGTTAAGCTAGATTTAAGAGAATTGGTTTCGGTATTTCTGCGAGGAAATGCGGCAAACAGGTGCGTTTCGCCAGTGGAGGGCGCGGGTAATATAATGGCTAGCGGGTGGCTGCGAAACGCAATTAACACTTCTTTTCGCTATGAACGTACGCGACGATAAGCGTATTAATCCCGGTTTGATAAATCACCGAAGGCTTGTCGCACATACAGCCGGCGATAATACCGTGTTTTACAAATATTGGATTTCAATTTTCGGTTTTCTTTCGCTGCACCAACCAACGTCGGCGTCGGCTGTTCGCCGTCGTGCGCAGATGTTTTGTGCAAGAAGTCCGTGTTTTTGGTACATTCAATTAAGCTGCGATTAGCGCAAAACAAAGGGTGGAATTTGTCGAAGGAAAACGTACGTACGTGATTATAGAATGAATTATTTGATTTTATATGTTAATTACATACTGTTTTTTTAATATTTATTTGTCTATTTACCTTTATTATATTTTATTGCCTTTTGATTGTTTTCCTTTATTTTGTCAACTTTAAAGCCCCATAACTCCGTTATTAGATGTCTCAGAGATTTAATAAAGATATAACTCGATACAATAACTCTTCCTTTTTCTTGCCATCTCTAAGAAAACGTTCTTATCTTTATTAGTTTAGCTGGAAAATTGCATTTTCCAAATGAAAATTTGAAAAATTCGAAAATTCGTTAATTTGCCCTTGTGAAAAGACTCACTGATAAAATAATGACGTTTTTGAATCAGCAACTCATCCTCTTTCATTTGTCATCGAGATACTTTTCTCATCGGAAAGGTTAAAAATAAATAATATAAATTTTTCAAACTTTTTATACAATTCGGCAAAACACCTTAACTCCAGTAGCGCCATCTTTTAGGAAATAGTAGAATTACAAAGCTCTGTAAAAGCTCAAGTGGGAATATTCGTTTCTAATATGGTTGAACTAGTTTCAGTTTTCCGATGTTATTATAAATAAGTAGCAGCGTAAACTTGCTTATAAACATTTAAATGTATCACTAAAATGTTAAAGATGTGTGACAAAGCCTTTAGTAGTAAACACCTTCATTTTCACTAGTTCCGTTTGCTTTAACATTAACATTACGTATTTATTTATTATTTTTCTTATTGTATTTTCTTGTTGAGGGATTGTAAGAGCATGAGTATGCCAATAAAGGTGATATGTATAAAAAATATTACGCAATCATTTTTCTAGTTAGTCGTCGCAATAATTCATTCAACTCATGCTATTGTCAATCCGACAAATGGAAAAGCGCTATGAAATTGCAAATCTCGACAATTTGGAAGATATGAGAAATCGACTTTTTTGGCAAAATACTTTTTTTAAATATTTAACGATGCTCTGAAAAGTATAAATATTATAATGCAGATGAAAACGAATAAACTAAAATAAAACAAGTAAATGTGTACTCAAATGTTATAATTATAAACGTTAAACCTAAAAACGTTTAACAACATTTCTCAAAAAGATATCAAACAGTTATAATCAATCAGCATAATTGTAATTCAATCATAAATCTGACAAAATTGCGACGAAATCGAATTGATACCATTCACAGGGCATCTATCTCTAAATTGGGTGTATCGTAACAATGTGTCGTTCTGTGTCCTCAGTACAATTGTTCATCATCAATATATTACAAACGCCTACGAATACGTCCCACAAACAACCGTCCCACGACACAGTAAATTTAGTACAATTTTGCTCATACAGAACCACACACTATTTGACGTGTACATAAAAATATATACGAAAATAAAAGTAATTATTGATGGCTCTCTATGCCAACCAGCCCATAGAAAGACGTAGTAAAATAATCGCAAGTAGCTAGGAGTTGGCTACACTTTTAGCGAATATGTATGAAAATTGTATGAAAAAAAATGAATCAAGTTAGTTAGAGGTCCAGTCAAAGCGTAATTCTTGAGAAGAGGTGTCACAATCTCCTGTTTCTACCTAGTCGTCAAATTTGATGGAATTGACGCCCATGTCGATCGGTCCGCCACGATATGAACCGCGCTTCTTTTTCGTCTTCTCGTGACGGAAGGATTTGCCACGTGTGTGTTTCAAATCCTGATTGGCACGATCACCCCAAGAACCACGCGCGTTTTTCTGTAAAAACAATATACAACAATTAATAATTTTAAAATTCTACAATATCAACAAGTAATTTTAAACGTTCCGACAAAATTAAAGTTAAATAACTCACCTCTATATATACATAACATAAAAAATCTGTGGTCATTTATAAGGATTAATAGTAAGGCGCTTAATCGAATGTGATCTTCTTATTTTCTGCCGGCGCGTCGCCAAAACTACTCCTGAAGCCGCCGCCACGTCCTCCTCGGAAGCCTCCACGACCACCACCATTCTCATCACCGCCGAACGATTTCCGGAAACCACCACCGCGACCACCACGATCACCAAACCCACCACGGCCACCCCGATCGCCAAAACCACCACGTCCACCTCGGCCACGATCACCAAAACCACCGCGTCCACCGCCGCGACCGCCGAATCCACCACGTCCGCCGCGATCTCCGAAACCACCACGGCCGCCACGACCACCACCACGTCCACGGAAGCCACCATCGCCACCGCCTCGTCCTCCACCGCGACCAAAACTATTGCGAGGCTGCAACAAGAAGAGAGAAAAATTAATCGTACAATATTGTGATTTCTTAAAACCACATCAAGATTGCTGCTTGTGCTGCGATAATGTACGAACTCAATTCACATCAAACTATAATTGAAATCCGGAAACGTTGGTAGTTATATACCGTAAATTTTTCTCTCTTCTCTTGCAGGACCATCACGTTCTTAACTTTATTTTGTTTGCGTGAAAAGAGTTGTACATTACCTTCGCATCAAACGAGTTATCTTGCAAGCGTGGATCGACGAATACATCTTCCTCTCGTACTCTTCGGAATGGGGTTGAGGTTCTTTTTTTCTAATCATAAACAATTATAGGCATTTAACAGAGAGCAAGCGACAAAACTGCACGAAATTGTAAATGAATTCAAAAGAACTTATGGTAAATTTTCTAGTAATAACTCCAATTCGATTAATTCTATGACTTGGAAAATGGAAAAGTCGTATGTTAATGCCCACTGTGACTTTTTATCGTTTAAAAAATAATAATTAAAGGACTTACTTTGTATCCACCATCGTCATCATTGCCTTCCCCAGCCTTAACAAAGTTTCCATAGTTATTCTTCTTCGCCGAGTGGAATACCTCATCATCACCATCCTCCTCGTCGTTTTTCCTCTTCAGCCCCTGTTTGGGAGTCGTTGGTGGAGCTTTTTCCTCAGCGTCTTCGTCGTCATCATCATCCTCGTCGTCAGCTGGTTTGTTAGCACCATTAGTTTTGACCTGAACGACAGTCGGCTTTTTCGCAGGAGGCTCCTCATCACTACTCTCCTCCTCCGAAGAAGACTCCTTTTTTTTCGCTGCAGGTTTAGCTGCTGCTGGTTTGGCAGCCATTTTCTTAGGGGGTTCTTCATCGGAATCATCTTCAGAGTCTTCTGAACTGGATTCCTTTTTAGCCGCAGGTTTAGCAGCTGCAGGTTTAGCTGCAGCTTTCTTGGGTGCTTCGTCCTCTGAACTATCTTCCGAAGACGATTCTGCCTTCTTCGCTGGTGATTTTGTCGCTGCCTTCGCGGCAGGTTTAGGTGGTGCCTTCACAGCAGGTGTCTCCTCGTCAGAGCTGTCTTCTTCTGAAGAAGACTCCATAGCTGCTGCCTTCTTGGCTGCAGGCGTTGGTTTAGCTTGCGCTTTCTTTGGAGCCTCATCTTCATCTGAAGAGTCTTCTTCAGATGATTCTTCTTTCTTTGCTGCTGGTTTTGCTGCAGGCTTCGCAACAACTTTAGGAGCTTCCTCCTCGTCTGATGAGTCTTCTTCCGAGCTAGACTCTGCCTTTTTCGCTGGAACTGCAGGTTTAGCAGCTGGTTTAACCGGTGCTACTTTCTTAGGAGCTTCCTCTTCTGAACTATCCTCCGAAGAAGACTCTGCTTTCTTGGGTGTTACAGTTTTCGCAGGAGCTTTTACAGCAACTACTTTCTTAGGAGCTTCCTCTTCAGAACTATCATCTTCCGAAGACTCCTCCGTTTTGGCAGGCGCCTTTTTCGCAACAGGTTTTGCAGTTACCTTTTTAGGAACTTCTTCTTCATCAGACGAATCCTCCTCTGAAGACTCCTCCTTTTTCGTCGGTTTCGCAGCAGGTTTAGCTACAGTTTTTACCGGTTTTGCCTCTTCTTCACTCGACGACTCTTCCGAACTACTCTCAGCCTTCTTCGCTGCCGCTGCCTTACCATTCACAACAGTCTTTTTAACTTGCGATGGAGGCGGCGACTCTTCATCATCATCGCTGTCCTCACTGCTCGACTCCGTGCTTACCGACTTGAGCTTCTTCGCATGTTGCCCATTTTTCATATAATGCGTTACCAATTCGATTAAACCTGGCGCGCCTTTAACCAATTGTTGCTAAAAACAACATATGCATTTAATTCGTATACTTGGCACCACGTTTCTTTGCAGAAAACATGTATTTTCGACATAAACACGAGGGACACCACGTGTTTTAGGTTAGAAAGCAAGCGCATGTTTTCTACAACCCCGAAAAATAAAACGTTTGACGCTTAGAGTGTAGAAATTTATTTGTTACACTTACCGGTTTACATTTGCTCTCGAAAACAGAAGCGACTGACTTGTCTTTACTTTTGAGAAATTCGAATACAACCGCACTTGCTAGGAGGTCCGCCATGTTTTATGCTCGATGCGAAAAGAGGGTGCACCACGCGGTTTCAAAAATAGTCACAGGAAAAGTGAGGCTGGCTGCAAACGTTACAATTTACAAGAGATATGCGACATTGACGCTACCAACGGGAAATATTTCAAGTAAAGCAGCGACAGTAGCGCCAATTTAATTTCAAAAACAAATTGATGTTTTCATTAGAAAAAGAAGAAAATATAATTTCCCAAACTAGTTTTAATAATAAAAAGTTGTTTTTCAAATTTTGTATGTTTCATACTAATATTATTCTGGTTATATATTCTTACAAATTTAAGTCAGTTCAGACATAGTTTCTTACATATTTTTCAATTATCCTTTTTGCACTGTGGATCTGATTAAACAGAATTTTCAATGTTTTTATATGTTTTTCCCTTTGTTTAGATCAGCAAACGACACATGCGTAATAACCCAATTTTTAAATGGCATTACCACACCAGAGACATCTGTGCTTTTACGTTCGTAACTTATTCGTATGTTAGACAACGAGTAAAACACGGTTCGAAATTTATTTGTATATAATAAATATCTATAATTTAAAAATAACAACATATTAATTATACACTATTGAATCAGCTATTGCAATTAACATGTGTATCAATGCATATAAATTATATGAATCATATCCATTCATCCGTCAATTTGTTTCTAAGTGGGAGTTACTTCAACATACGAGTACGAGTAAGCGGCATAAAAACGAACAAAAACACGGATTTCTGAACGATATCCATCCGAAATCACAACAGTCTACGTTGTATGATATAGCCCCCTTTGTACAAACACCTACAACACAATGGTACGTTGCATTCTTTGCGATACATTTCAGTAATCCACTATAATTCATCAACAATAATCTAATAATAATTTTCAGTCGAATGCTATATGTGCTGTTACTGACGAGATTAAACTCCTACTGAAAGACTTCCGCTTCCGGAAGGAACAAAACACTGCCGCATTAATATGTAAGACTGTAATTATCTGCCTTTTATCAAGATTATAAAATTTGTTGTGATAGTAAAAGTAGACAGAGAGAAACAAATCATTGTCCTCGATGAAAAACTGGAAGACATCACAATTGAAGAGCTGCAGGAGACGCTTCCAAGCCATCAACCAAGATACGTGATACTTTCCTACAAGCAGGAGCATAAAGATGGCAGGGTATCGTTTCCGTTGTGTTTTATCTTCTACACGCCACGCGACAGCCACGCTGAATTGCAAATGATGTACGCAGGATCGAAAAACTCACTGCAACGCGATGCGGACCTGACTAAATCGTATGAGATCCGCGAATTGGAGGATTTGAGCGAAGAATGGCTGTTGGAGAAGCTAGGCAATTGAATAACATGTAGGTTTAAGACATTTTTAGAGGATATACAATATTTATGAAGTCTCTACAAGTATGACTAAGTCTAGTATTATAACTAAAGTTTACTATTGGTAGTCATTTTGCTTTGGCAGTGATTTGCTTATTCAAAATGTTCAAAACTGGGATTTGTAACATTCCACAAGGCCAATATCAGGGGTTTTTCACTTTTATAAGTCTAGTTTAATCTTCTGCTTGCCATGAAATGTGTTACACAGTTTAATATCTTGCCAACTTGTCACTAAAACACAACTGCTTCAAATAAAATGAATAAGTATTATGCAATTAGTGTCTTTCTAACAATAAGTGTGATTTGACGCAATATTTTTGATAATTTTGCAATGGATACGTACAAATGTTTATTTTAACATATTTTCATTGTAATTATTGGAAACTAACTTAAATCAATCTGTAATTATTATTGCTGTTATATGCCAATACAAGTATTTAAAAAAATAGATAAATGTGCGTAAATTAACCTAAAACAAACAAATCAAAACAAATAATGTCAGAAAGTAAGTGTTATTGTTGTGGAACAGTTTTATTTCATCGGTACCACAATTCAAGAATCACGATTTTTCTTTTAAAGTATTAATCTAGAAATTTTCAGCATATTATTAGACAAAAAGAGGCTTTCTATCGATTGAAATTATGTTTACATCTCTAAAGTTTATGATAAGGTCGTTAAAGTCCTTTAAAGTTTAAATAGGACTATGTTGATATTCAGAAAAGTAAATTAAAATTTCTCTAGATGTTCTTGTAGAAAAAGAGATAATCTTTCGAATAAAACAATCCCAAAATGTCTGATATAAATTTTTAATTTGGGGTAAATGCTTCAAGAAAAGTGCAATTATTCGCTCAAAATTACAACAAATCTTTTGTCTTTGATCTTAATCTTTAAGAATACGATGTTTTCTTTCGAATTAAACAAATCCCTGACACTTTTAATAAAGATTTTATTCTCCATAAATATTAAAAAAAATCAACTTTGTTGAAACTGTACCACAAAAAATCCAATTTCCGCTGCCAATAAAAGCATATTTGTATTTACAATAATAAAACGCATTTTTGATGAGAAATAACAATATATTGCTTTTATTTAATAGATTTTCAATGTAATCATTGTAAATGGTGGTTGCACATTCACAAATACACAAACACTAACCTAAAACTGTTGATTTAGGTAATTGTCTGCAACTTAACCTAAATCAAAACAAACTATCAAAAAGTAGGTGGGTGTTATGGAACAATTTTATTTCATCATACTACAAATATTGTATATAAATATCAATACAAAATATCCACAAAAGGTCAACAAAAATAGTAGAGTAAAATAGTAGCGTTAAACAAAGAAAAACTCACCAAATGTGATGATTTTAGATGATTCATTTACAATTTTTTATTGATCATTCAAAGCGTTATCTTACAATATTGTGTGTGGAGTTTTCAGTTCTTCACAATACTAAAAAAAGCTCTAATCTCCCAATCTCAAATATTAAATACAAGACAGTCGAAGTATAAAGTCACAAAAGTGCTTCAAGTTGATTTCGTTAAGTAAGAACCGAAAACCCGCACAGTTCAATATTTCGCAATTTTCTGTATAAAAAATTATATTAGAAATTACAACAACTATAGGCAGCCAACTAAACAACGTCAAACAAATGTATTTATTAACCTCAAATTTCGTACTGATTACGTTTTTTTTTCTTTCTGTTTTTGTTATTAAATACGAAATTGCGAAGCGACCTGCTCACGACGAAATCAGACTATAAATCATTCTGTAACAGAGCAAGAAACACAAGCAATCATTATTAGGGGTTTCCGGTTCTTACACACAAAGCATCACAAAATATTCGTAGGTTATTCAAACGTTTTTTAACCTCAATCATATTCAAGAAAACCGGCAAGCAACTTTACTTATTTCTGTGATTTCTAACCTAATTTAAAGGCTATACAAAGTTATTAATACTCGTTTAGCTGATCAACTCATTGCTGTTGAACTCTTTGCCTCTTTTAACCGGCAATAATTGGTTTATATTGCAAAAAACAGCTTTTTGGAAAGCACAATTGCTAATAATTGTAAGTCTATGTACAGGTTATCTGTCAAAGTTCACAGCGATCACGTGAGATGTTCATGCGCCCTTTCCAAGGCGATTACATACCCGTAGAGATAATAGAAAAACGACAATAAATAGAACGCCAGCTTCACCCATCCCTCGCACTGGCATTTGTTGAGTTGATCCATGTTCATGATGCTGGTGGGATCGTACAAACCGCCCCCGCTCATCACTGGCCGAGTACGATACCGATTGATGTGGTAGGCAATCAAGGGAATGTTGATTAACAATGAGATCCATTCGCCTGCTGCCATGAAGAGTACATTGAAGAATAGATGTAGAATGTATTCAGGTAGAACCAGCTAAAAATCAACCACTTTACTTCATTTGTTTCTAAATTTTTGGTGATTATATTAAATACTCACTGGATTTAAACTATTGCATTGATCTATTGGGTTCTTGTGATCCGTTTTCAGCTCATCGAAGGCAATAACGTGAAATAGGGAGAAGAATATGAGGAATGCATCCACAATCAGCGCGATAATGTAGGAAAACGCTGGGAAATTGAACGCCATTTTGGGTTAGGTTTCCTCACACTGGCACGTTGATTTGCGTTCACTTTCTATATATCAGCAATGGATTATTCTTCTCACACGCACAATGATTGGGATAAGACGCCTCTCGATGAACGCTTCATTGACGGAATGACGCTGTATTTACATATATATTACGGTGCAATTACTGGAGATGTAGTTAGTTGACTACTGGTTGACTACTGTAGTCGTCAGCTGCTGTTGTGACGCAACCTCGTTGACTTATTGTTCGAAATATTCTATTGTAGTCACGTAGATGTCTACATTTGTGGCTACTTTCCAAATGAAAAATGATTAAAACATCTTGGGGATCTATGTTTATAATTAAAAGAGTAGGTAATCTTTTTTTAAACATATTTTCTTCGAGTATAGAAAGTTGCCTATCTTAAATCTACGTAGCGGACAAATAGTTGAACTAAAATGTGAAATTCAAAATTTGTTTTAAAATAATTTCTAATCTATAAATCCTAGAATTCTCATTCATACCATAATTGATTCTCTATTAAATGTAGTTTATTTTGATATATCCTATAAAGCCCAAAGATTCAGTGATCTCTGAGAAATATAATGTTCAAAAATTGTTTTGTAGTTTTAAAATTATCAATTATTTTCATATTTACTAATCCTAGAATTGTAAATCATGCACCAGTCGATTTAGAAGTAAATTTTGCACTACTTTTAGTAAGATTTATATTTAATACTTATATTTAATATTTAATATCTATAACATCTTTATTAAAAATTTCGGAGATTTGGAGATAATCTTATTTGAGAGAAAGCATCGTAATCTATAAGATTAAGATAAAATACAATAATTTTTGTTATAATTTCATGCGAATAATTGCAATTTTCTCGAAGTATTTATCACGAAATTGAAATTTAATTAAATTTTAAGCTGTAGTGTCGTTATCATACATACCTGACATTTGGGGAGAGCCTTATTCGAAGGATAACATCTTAATATATAAGATTCAGACAAAAAATACAAGTTTTGTTTTAATTTCGAGTGAATAATTGCAATTTTCTTGAAGCAATTACCACAAAATTGAAATTTTATAAAATTTTAAGGGCTGCAGCGTTGTTATTATAAACATCAGAGATTCGGGGATTATTTTATTCGAAAGATTACCTCTATTTCTGTAAGAACAACTAGAGAAATTTCAATTCTCTTTTTGGAATATCGAGATAATCCCATTTAAGCTGTTAAATCGTTTTGAAAGTTTCTCAACTTTAAAGGGCTATAAGCGAACTTATTAAAATCGTCGCACATATAGGAATCATTACTATCGATAGACAGCATCATTTTGTATAATAATAAGAAGGAAATTTCTAGATTAATTTATTACTTTAAAAGAAAATCAGTGATTCTTGAATTTTTCTTTAAAGACTTCTTTTCCATGTTTTTTTATTTGAAGAAAATTAACAATTAAACAATTAAATATTGTTTAACATATAATTATGTTTTAACGAAAGAAAAAATATATTAAAAAGAAGAAAAATATATTTAAAAAAAAGCGTTGAACTTCGTTCGAAAACGATGGAAAAAAAGCACGACGCATTCTCTCGCGGGATTTATACGTATTCCGAAATTAACTCGGATGTGTATTAGTCGCGGCCTGATAAATGACGCTCATTTGCCGGCTCGACAATTTGTAGACGTTTAAGAAAACGTCCGCATCGGGTCGTAAATCAAGTTTTTAATAGCTAGCACACGCATACGTTCCGCGCAGAACTCTCTCACATCATGAAACACGCGCATCATTGCATTTTCCCCAAAACTGTTTTGATCGTTCGTTAGCGCGCGCGCGAACGCTGAAAAGTGGGGACATTACAATTCACCAATCATACACATCAATCAGAAAAATTTAACGCCAAAATACAACAAAGCGAAAGCCACAAAACGTAATGGCATGGAAAATGCTTTGAAATCGGAGAAAAGGTTTTTAATAGCAAAATTTTCCAATATTTTCTACTTGAAATCTACATAAAAAATTACTTTTGAAATGACTAGACTATATAAATTTCCATAATTAATGAGAAAACACAAGGAAAATGGGAATTTATATGATGGGATATGTTGAGGGATTTCCGGAAATTGCCTTCCCAAAGATTCAAGTTTTTTCCTTATTTCCTGTAATTCCAGGTGAATAAAACAAGCACCTACTGATTCAGGATGAAATTTACTAATAAACTGAAGGAAGAGATCGTCGATTAATTATTTAGAAATGATATTATAAGTCATGAAAGTCGAGTCAAATTATGTAGATATTTTCGTTGACAGAAAAATGGTGTGAAATGATTTGTTCTAAAGACAGGTCTTTTATTTATATTTTTCATATTGTTATGTATACAATTCACATACTAGTCGATTCAGAATGAAATTTTCTATATACTACCTAAACAGTTTTTCGATTAATTACTTAAAAGTGAAGTTATAAATCGTTAAAATAGAGACTAATTACGTTGACCTGTTCGCCGACAGAAAAATGACTTGAAATCACTTGTTCTAAAGATTTCACTTTTATTTGTATTTCCCAGCTTTCTGAATGAAATTTTCCACAAACCCTGCGAATCAGTTTTGTGATTAATTTTCATAGATTGAAGTTATAAACCAATAAAGTAGAGAATAATATTGCCGACATAGATGTTCTTTGAAAAATGCTTTTGCCTAAAGATTTCTTTTATCTTCACACTTACATTATTCCTTAAAGAATAAATCATGCATCAATCGATTCAAAATGTAATATGCTACAATCTCTATAAACAGTTTTTCGATCACTTACTTAGAAGCGATATTATAAGTCGCCAAAGTTGAGTTTAATTGCGCCGACACGTTCGTTAACTGAAAAATGATTTGTAATGACTTGTTCTAAAGATTTCTCTTTTATTTATCTTTCTTAGCTTTATATACTTACATATCATACAAAAATCGATATGAAATCTTCTAAAAACCATTCGAAAGAGTTTTTCGATTAATTTATTTAGAAGTGAAGTCATAAAGCATTGAAGTTAAGACAAACAATATTGGCATTCTTAGTCTAAGAAAAATGACTTTGATTAAAGAATTCATTATATTTCATATTTCCCTTAGTCTTAGAACTATAGGTGAGACAGCAATCGATTAAAGATGAAATTTTCTACAAACTTATGGAGCAGTTAGTCAATTAATTAAATAGAAGCGATATTATAAGTCATGAAAGTTGAGGCTAATTACGTCAACATAATCGACGTCAGAAAAAATGCTCTGTCCTAAAAAATCCAATTTTTCTCATATTTCCTTTATTACAAATGTTATAAATCATACACCAATCGATTCAGGATGAAATTAGCCATCAAATCTGTGAACATTTCGTATGATTAATTACTTACACGCGATATTATAAGTTATAAAATTTGAACCTAATATTGTAAACATTTCCGCTGTCAAAAAAATAAAAACAACAATTAAAACTGCCTCATTTTCCATTTCTAATAAAGCATAATTATAAAACTTTAAAAATACCTTCAGCAGCTAATAATTAAATATAAATACACATGAATAATAAAATATAAAGAAGCAAAACACGAACTTCAAAGCATTTTTCTGCGTGCGAAAAAATCATTTAGTTGTCACGTTCGCCGGGCGATTTTTCACAAACGCACGCAGCTTTTTTAAGTGGCGATGAAGTTTTCAAAAGTTTATAAAGCATGAAAGTGGTGCATGTGCGTTGTCCACGTGCCGCGACGTGCGAAACAACCGGGCACCGATTTTGCGCTCATTGCAAAACCTTTCGCTTCGCTGCGATGACGATGACGACCAACTCTCGGCCGGCAGAGCCGGTATCACGTTCTAAAATAACAATAAAATTCGTATTAATTTGCCGCGTCCGCGTATTTTCAGCTGTACGTCTCACCTGTGCCACATTGACCGGTTTATGTCCGGCCAGCGACAGCGAGACAGCGCTAAACGGGCACAATTCGAGCATATTTCACGCCGAAAATGAGATGAGAGCACTTGCTTCATGCTTCACACTCGCGCTATGCGGGTGTTGCTATATAAATTTAAGTTTCTAACTATATTCCTCCCGTCCGATGAACTGCGACGATAAGTTTCGTGTGCTATAGGTAGAGCTAGTCTTTGAGACGTTCAGAAAATAGTTAAATTTTTGTAGAAATTATGTGAAAATAGTCTGAAAAATGGGTAGATTTATATTATCAGGTTGAGGAGAAATAAACTTGTCAGTTTTTAAGAAAACAGGCGATTTTTTAAGGTATTTAAAGTGGAATTGCGTAGTTTAGATATTAGTCTTGAAGTTATCGTGAGTATCTTGAAAGATACTAATTGTTTTAGTGATATTTTTATATTTTCCTTGGATTGTTAAGGGGATTTAGACAGTAAAATGCTTTGTCATTGTATTATCATGATATTTTATGTTTGAAACAGTATAATTGACTTGGGCAACATAGTTAGCAGTGACTAATTAGTTTTACAACATTTATTTATTAGAACAACATTTATTAATTGCTTAGAATTGCTTAGAAACATTTTGAAAGTTGCGTTTAATTACAGAGTCATTTTCGTTGTTGGAAGAGTTACCCGAAGTGTTTTGTTGTAAAGATTGCAATTTTATTTATATTTGCCTCATTCTTATATATACACATCATACACTAGTCGATTCAGAATGAAATTTGCTAAAAACTAAAACAACAGTTTTTCGATTAATTTCTTAGGTGTAATGTTACAGACCATTAAAGTTGAGTGTAATAATGACGACGTCATTGTTTCTGAAAATTGATTTTGTCTAAAAATTCCAGTATTCTTCATATTTCCCTTGTTTGTAGAAGTATACAATGGTCATTTATCGATTCAAGATGAAATTTTGCATAAACTTTCAGCAAAGTATCTTCGAATAATTAATTAGACGTGAGATTATCATGCTTGAAAGTTTGTTATTTTCACTCTTATTGTTAGAAAAATAACTGGAAGTGATTTGTTGTGAAGAAAAATCATTATTAGGGATATTCATAAGAGCTAAGAACTATCTATAACCAAATGTAACATAGCATAAGATAACATAACCTAACTTTTTAGACAGTTTCTTTTCAACAAAGTTAAATTGTTTGAAAATTTGACAAAATATACTCATCTTTGAAGACCCCAAACGTCATAAACGTCAGTTTAGGGCATGTCGCATAAACCATCACCACTGATGTTCTCTGGTTCCTCGAATTAACCTCGTGCATTTCATTCTGAGATACCGCTCTCTCAGCATCTTAGCATCTCATTTTCCATCTTCCATCGCAGTAGCCACCCTGCGTCCTCGAAGGAGTATACATATACTCACACGACATCACATCGCTGTTACCCAGCTGTTACCACTACGTCTTCGCTGCCCACGCTGTCAGAGTATGTTGGGTAGTGTTACTTAGTGTATGGCGCGAGCTATTTTCACATATCCTTAGCGCAAACGTGTGTAAATGCGCCGCCACCGAGTGTCCCCAAACCGTTGTAAATACTTCGTAAAAATACTTAAACGAATCGGTGCATGTATCTATAGCAATGGGTGTGGGAGCTATGCAAATTTCAGCAAACGCTCGGTGTGCATGTGTCAGTGTGACATTCCGAGCGCTTAATCCCTCGGGACCCACTTGTCTTCACTTTATTTGCTATCCATCCATCCGCCCGCCCCGGTCGCGGCGGATTAAAAGCCAGGCGTCCCACCGCTGGCGCTGTAGCGATGCCGTTTATTTTTAAATATTTTTCTCGAATTTATAAGCGTTCAACACTTTTTTTTTTCTTCTTTTTCTCTGCTCTTTCTTGCTTTCTTTAGAGGTGCTCTTTTATTATAAGTAACCACGAACGATGAGGTCGTGTCATCATTAAGTATTTTAAACGAGATCACAACAAAGTTAAGAATAAAAATCACGGAATAAGTGAAAACATTGAAACAAAGTAATCACTTGCAATGTTAATAAATATTTCGGTTCTAAGATGGTTGTAGCATGAATAAGGAGCAAATTTTCCTTACTAACGTAACTAACGCTGATATTTTTTGCCTTTTTTGAGTTTTCGCACGTTTTTTATTTTATTTTTTAAGAAATTAATCAATTTATCTAGTTTATTATCAAAAAAATAAAATTGAAATTACTTGAGTTTCAGAAGAATTGATCGTTTCATATGAAAATGCATTTTAGTACTATTCAATTAAAAAATAATACTGAAAAGTTCAGAAGTTGTGATATTGACAACAAAAGAAAAACTTCAACTTCAACTATAACATTATTTCTAAACAATTAATCGAAAAACTGTTTGTAAGGGTTTGTGGCAAATTTCATTTCGAATTAACTAGTGTATGACGTGTACACATAGGAATATAAATAAAAGTGCAATATTGAATGAAAGTCATATAGTCATTTTTTCAGACAACGAAAATGTCGACATAATTGAATTCCACTTTCGTGCGTGATAATAACACTTCAAATTAATTAATTAGAACAAACCGTACCACAGGCAAAATTTCATCCGGAATCGATTGGTGGCTATTTTATACTTCTAGGAATAAGGGAAATATGAAAAATAATTGAATCTTCCGGCAAAATCTATTTTCAGAAATGTGTATTCTTAGCGTTAAAGTTGGTTTTTAACTTTCGTTTGGATAGAACAAGTAAACCTGTCAATTAATTTTTCCAAAGATGATTGTAAAAGTGTACTCTGGAAAACACATGAATGTTTTCATTTTTTCCTGAATGTATAAAATGAGCAAAAGCAAAAAGACGAAGCGAAATGTCAGTAGCAGCTTTACACATTTACACATTTCTGTGTTAATATGTTTGCATGTTTGTGCTCAGCACGAGGATCAAGTTATTGCCGGTGCTTGGCGGTTTGTTGATTGTTTTGAAATCTATTGATAATTGTTTGTGGAGCGTGCCGGTGCGGTGCCGACGCGCCACTGCAGCGCCGGTTGGGTTTACAAAACATAAAGATACTAAATGACACCTATCAAAATAACTAGTAAAACGTGGTAAGCAAGCAGAAGCGAAGCATCTGCCTGTTACATACATGTTTGTAGGTTGTTTAGTGCGGTATGGACTACGCCATCATCCATGGCTTACACATGTTTGTTGTTTTATTTGCAAACACTACGAGTTGATGTAGTTAAATAAACCTAAGTAATTCCGTTATTTGAAATAAAAGTGTCCATCAACTATTTAAATTAAAAATAATATTATAATTTATTTATCCAGCCAAGTGGCGCAGTGGTATGGTCGATGACCACTGTCCATGAGGTTTCCTATGCACTCCTGGCGCCTCTGACCCCTTTCACCTCTCACCCCTTTCACGAATAAACCCAGTCCAAATTCAGTCCAGAATTTCGGCTGGAGGGGCTTGAAAAGAACTTAGCTCTTTTGATGATAGTTTCCTTCGCACTTCTTGCTTTTAGGTCGAAATTTAACTTGTTGTCAATCACAACTCCCAAATATTTGACATTACTTCATATCTTAATGATTTCATTATTGTTAGAGTTGGTGAATCAACTTTTTATTTTAAACTCTTTATCTTAAACTCTTTATTTTAAATTCTTTTCTTACTGTAAACATCTATTATATCAAAATGAATCCTTTATAACGGAGAAATCTTTAAAAATATTCACACATTAATAAAATGAATACTAAATTTGGCAAATCCTCTCTCTGATGGTAGTAAAAGTGCCGAAAAAGATCAATAGGCCCGATATTGGGATGTTTCTCAAATTAGGCAAAGCCAGGTAGAGGTGCAGACACTTTATGAATGAATGACTTCCACCGTTTGAAAGTGTCCGCCCTTTTTACTCACAATCAGCGTATCCGGTGGGCACGTTCGTCATTTCCACACACGCTGCTTGTACATTCTCTAAACATACCACCCCTCTTCTTTTCCATAGGGGATCTTAAGGGAGCTTCTCGCTTCACAAGTGCCGCTCGCTGCCGTGTGCCAAACATGCGCTGTTAATAAGCACGCAGAGTGTCAATAAATAAACACATTAGTGCCGCTGCGGCATTGCTACTAGTTGAGATGTTACTTAAGTGAGGAGGTGGAGTTGTCTCGTGTCATAGTCGAGCATGTCGCGCTTTGGTATGTATTATAGCACCGGATAGATAGAGATGCGATAGAAGAGAAGACAGAGAAGATTTCTATCTATATAGGATACTTTTCGTTGTAGCTGCTCCGTTTGTAAGAGAGTAAAGCGAAAATAAATCAACGTTACATCAACGTAAATCACGTAAAACGCACTTAAATCATGTCGTTGTTTAGTGGAGAAACTTTTCCCTTTTTTATGACAGGAAAACGATTATTGGAAAGTAGGCAACTTTCTAGACATATTTTTAGGTGGTCTTATAGTTGCATGTTTCTTTGTTTTTCTTTGTTTAGATTTTGAGGATTCTGTGGGTAAAACGAATGTTCAAGTTCAAGGAAAGGCAACTCTATAGCACTAGTTGTTAAAGAGGGAAGCACATACTATTCACACTTTATTGTCATAGCAACTACCTGAATAACAGGGATAGTTTTTTTATTTTTCGTTAAGTTACAAGACAGAATACCACATCAGTGGTCACCATCAGTAAAAGTGCATTACTTTAAAACTCTGTGTTAGTTTCTTCATTACCTTTATTGAAAGGAAGCGAAACTTGACAGGTGATGGGCAGCCCAGATAATCTGGCCCAATTTCGCGTCTCGCTTTTACACGAAAATACCACTTTGATACTCGGTCGCGCGTCTGAAATTTACTCTGAAGAAATAAATGCCGAATGGTGTTTTTAGATGTTTGTTGGCATAATCACCTTCTCTGCCGGCCGAAACGAGAGAAAGAGAGCGGGTCCCCTCAGAAAACCTCCCTTTAGTGCACAACTGCCAGACTTCCGTTCCGACCTTACCCAATGCAATGCAGTGCACCCAACTCATACGTGTTACCAACATAAAAATTCAAAAATGTACAATTTGCCCGAACAGCAGGTAAGTCTAAAACAGAAAAAACTCAAGAGAGAATATAAATAACCCGCAAGGGTTTGTTTCCAGGTTGACAAGGAAATAATGAACACACAAGTTGATATCGTCGAAAAAAATGACAAACGTCCCCACGGTGGAGTTGTTCTGACACATGTAAAGGCTCCCAACCAGAGATAACGATAAGTCGCTATTCATACTTTGTTGTCATGGCAACAGCCTGAATAACAGAGCTTGTTTTTTCTTTTCGTTAAGCTTCAAGAACAAATACCACAACAGTGGTCACCATCAGTAAAAATGCATCACTTTAAAACTCTATGTTAGTTTTTTCATTATCTTCATTGAAAGGAAGTTAAACTTCGCAGGTAAGTCTAAAAAAACTGAATAAAGTCAAGATAGAATATTAATAACCCGCAAGAGTTTGTTTCTTAGTTGACAGGGAAATAATGGACACACAAGTTGATATCGTTGAAAAGTGACAAACGGCCCCCCAGAGGAGTTGTTCTGACCATGGGTTGGTACTTCCCAGAAGTATTTTGAAGGTAGCGCAGAGGTGTAAGTTCTGCAGGGAATGACGACAACTTACATGATCACCAGATGCAGCACAAGTCGAAGAAATAGGTTGTAGAGACTCTTGATAGACGAAACATTCACAACTAAGGAAAATCAAAACACGAAAAACCCTACAAAATGAAAGTTTCTAGCAATAGAACAAGCCATGGAAAAGAGGAACCTCATTCCAGGTAACTGCTCAACGACGAAAGAGCTTCCAACACACGACACATTTTAAGGACGTCAAATTTTACTATTCAAACGTATTTTTAACTCTTCTTCCTAGGACTTCAAGGCTTAGAAAGCAATTTACATAACTTAAAGGATAGTCTGCATAAATAACTGTCGTTTTAATTGTAGTAATGTAATTGCAGAAGTCAATTATAGGCGAAATTGGAAACTGCGTCTGGTAATCGAATGGCCTTTGTTCGTGCGAATAAATCGAGCGGTGAAAAGGGTAATCAAAAGGTGCGCGCGCGCGTGATGGCGGCCGGTGGCGGTGCGTGCGATACAATAATTCGCTTGCCAAGCAGGCAGCCGCTGCTTGCCACATTCTCTCGTATATGTGGTTCAAATCGCGTTTGCTTGTTATGTTTATAGTTGTTCGCGTTTGATATGACCTATTATTATGCGCGCGCTGGGATTATGGCGGTGAGACCACCCTGAATACTACGCCGACGCCGACGCCGCCGCCGCCGAGCCGGCCGGCCGGCTACGTGCCATTGCGTTTCGTAATAATGTGAACGAAGATTGGGGACACAAATTAGACAACCACTAGCTATACAACACAACAATCATGAACATTTGCCAATCGATTGGAGATTTATTGCCTTCTCTTCTCTGGCTACCTTCTTTTTCGTTTCTTATTAGAATCGTTTCTAATCAACTGATGTCAACTGAATTCTTATATTTATATCTAAAACATGATTTTATAAATGTTAAAAAATGTATGTGTGTTGAAAGTATGAGCGGGTGTTTCTGTGTGTGTGT
>WSZQ02021971.1:0-33947 GCA_019419845.2 Weissflogia rhopalogaster | reverse complement strand
GTACCTTCGCATTTTAAATGGGAGCAATCAAACTATTTTTGCCCATATCTTGGTCACATTACGAGGTATTTACTTGAAATATGTATTAACGCATTTTCTTTCCGATTCTACATTAAACCATGAGAAAATTGGCTGGGTATTTTAGGTATTTCCAAAATCGAAAAATTGCATGTAGCTCATATGAGTCATTTTACGATGTCTTTTACGGTAGGATCACACGGGTTCGTAAACATGCCAACGGTTCTCAACAGTCTATTTAACAATGTATATAAGTGTATGATCGGATTTATGTAAATTTAATCTATATAGGTTAAATTTTGTCGTTATTTTATACTAGATGAAAATGTTGTGAGTGATATATCTTCAATTATGATTTGCAATGATTTTGTATCATTAAAATCTAACAAAAACGAATAGGAAACCACTTTGGACACCGCCAAAAGCAATATTTTTTTCATTTTTATTAAATTGTTTTTTAGAATTGATAATATATTATTCTTCGTTCAATTTTATTATTGTAGTTTTATTTTGAGTATATATATATATATATATTTTTTTAAATTTCTATTTTTTTGTTTGAGTTTACCGAGCATCGACTACTATGGTCATTAGCTCTATTCAATTCCTTTTTCAATGTAATTCGTCATATTAGAGGCTAATACTATTGATAAGAAAAAAAATTCACTTTACTATGCGTCCCCCATCGATAATCGTACCCGAAACCTCATGGTCAGTAACCATAGACTAGACCACTGCGCCACTTGGCTGGACTTAAATTTCTATTAAATTTCAAATAATTGGACCACTGCTTAATCGAGATAAAACTTACTAGACCCGATGTGCCCTGATTAAATGGAATCCACGGTATCATTACTAAAAACCGCCACTACGTTACAAGTCCTTAATCATTATTTTGATATCTACCAATTATTGTATCCAAGGTATCTCTGCACAGTATAGCACAGGTAGATCAGAACTAAATCCGCACGATGTCGAATGTCAGCTTTCCAGCTTTACTCGAACAAAATTGCGCTTGACTTTTTCCCACCATTATGATTAATAGGCTTAAATTCGACTCGCTATCGTCAAGTCGCTCTCGCGACCTCCGGATGGATGACTCCAAGTCTAATTTCGCTTCGTATTTCTGAAACGTCTTAGATTACGTATTAGTACTCAGTTCATTGTGCGAATTCGCTCGCGCTAATTTCAAACACGTGTAATTACAATTGCAATAGTGGAGCGAGGGGGCGGTTTTGATCCCCAAGTATACCTCGCATCGCTCTGCCGCCGTCAACCACCCGCGAACGCTGCCACCGCTGCCGCCACCGCTCTTCGGTAGATTGCGTTGCACACATGCCGCTCGTATCATGATGGCTGGTGCGTAATACGAGTGAATTATCATCGAGATGATTGATGTTCATCTATTTGTTAACATTTATAACGACCTGAAGTGCTCTCGGCCCGGTGTATTCCCGTTCCATCCTTCACGTCTCTCAACAGACCTGGATGCCACACAGGGCAGGACGCATGCGAGAAAATTGAGAATTGCTCAATTGAAAATTTTGCTCAATTGGAGAATGACGGGAATGACTTGAAAAATTGTATTCTTATGGTAATCGGATGCTGAGCTCAGTGCGGGCCGCAATTAAGTCGCGGCCGAGTGTTTCCCAACGCACCGCCCTGCGTCAGTTCCGGTTGCGCCCTGTATACAGCGCCAGCACGATATTGCCACACACATGAGCGCGTCGCGTTGTGCGGTGTGCAATGGCCTTGTTGTCGTTGTTGATGTTGTTGGTTGCCGGCGCAATGTTGTGTGGGCTATTGCAGTGTGAAACACACATACCAATCTACTATCGCGGCGCAATTCCCTCAACTGGATTAAATAAAGCCTATGGCCCCGTCACAGGCGCAGCTCGTGAGTGAGTGCTCATCGTATCTCTCGCGGCAGCGAGGCGGTGGGCTTGAGTTTGGTGGAGGCGGCGGTGGCGGCAGCGGTAGGCGTCCGCGGCACAATCCAAACATTTTTTATAATATATTTTCTAACGCTGCGCGCAACACCATAAATCCATTCCGTACGTGGCGGCCCGGCTTTCCCTCCGTTATTTTTTCGCGCGCCGAAATCGCAAATGCCGCTGCGCGCGATTTCAAACGTGTATTTTTTTCTCTTCTTGCCACCCCTCGAAAAAAATTTAAACGCCTCCCGCCCGCGTGCCGCATGCCATTCTGACGTTGCGAGATTCCACCGCGTGTTGTTCGCGCTTCGGATTTTTTTCCTATTGCTTTGCCATCGATGTTGCAAGCGCGATTTTGATGTCCGCGCCGAATTTTCGATAAATAAACATGGGAAATGTTGAAAACATTGTTCATTTTAGATCAAAAAACATTGTTTAGGCGTGCTAGTCCACAGATTTTTTTTCAAATAAATTGAATTCGCTACCGAATAATAGGCGATAAAAACCGAGAGCGCAACATTTTATCAATTCCGATGGCACACAATTAGAAACTAGGGAATTAGAGCAAGGTTATTTGTCGCAGCTACTGTTTCAGTTGTTCCCACATTGTGGGTATCTCGGCGTTATAATACGCTGGTATCTAATCCGTCAGAGATGGCTTGTTCAAACAGAACGCGGTTCGGGAGTTGGCGTTACATTGCGCTTATGAGAAGGTCGCTAAGTTGTCAACATCTGCCGACTCCCTTAAATTCAACGTCGTCAATTTTGAGATGACACTATATAGTTCTTCTTATCCAGTTCTTTTATTAACCAGATTTTGTGCTCGATTTTTTGAGTCACAATGAATACTTCAGTTTAGGCTAAACTGCTCACCTGAGCGACACGTGTCCAAAAATGACCGTTTTTGGCCACAAACCATTCGCGCTCGTAGCGAGCGACCACGCGCGCCCTTTTTGCAATTTTCGACGAGTTTTTTGCTCAAGATTTTTCATACTAAATATGAAGCTATGAAGATGACACAAACATCAAAATACTCCCCAATTCTTCTACTTTCTCATGGTATCAAACTTATTTCAATTCCATTACGATAAAACCCTTTTATGCTGCTTTTAAAATGAGTTGTTTTATGATAATGAATTTCCAAAGACATTGTAATTGAAACTTACCGCGGAAAGAGAAAATTTGAAGCCCCCGACAGGGTTCGAACCAGCGACCTTAAGACAGGCTACTAACTGCGCCACGGAGACACCGGGAAAGAAAAAATAATAATCACTAAAAGTACTTGCTTTCGAATATGCAAATTCAAACTTCATACTAATTTGTCAAATTATATATACATAGATAATACAGATGCAGTGCACACACAATATTTAGGCAATTTATACAAAAACTCACAAAAGTAAATTATAAACCTGTTTTTCAGCAAAACATTCAGAAATTTTGTACAAATGATAGATAGACAAATGTATCTCGCTTATCACAAATAATAATAATAATAATGTATTCGGTCCGGAGACCCGACCATCGACCTTCACTGGTCCTTCAGCCTGGATACATATAATTTTATTGTGTTCGTACATATTACATTTTATTGTGAATTTTGTTATTGGTTTTTGTGATGTAGTTATTGCTGTTTTCTTGCTACGATTTCTTGTGGTGTGTCAGCGATGTAACTTTATAAGTTGTCGATGGATTTTTCTTGTGGGTGTAGTGGGTTGCGCTTTGCGGATGTTGTAACTTTTGACTTGTTTGACAGTGTGGAATTTTTAATAATGTGAATTTTTAATGTGAATTAATAGAGTGATTTTAGTGAGAATTTATTATTAAAATTTGCGGAGAGCCCACCCCGGAGGCTCGAACCCCGTCCACGTACGTGATAGATCGAAGCACTACCAACTAGGCTGCCTATGCAGAAATAGAAGATTCAATAGGGAAAGGTCTGTGGAATTTTTTGTATCACAATACATGAAATGATATAAGTAAATGAAGGAGATTAAGATAACGAGGAGATCCAGGCGGAGGCGGCAGCTGGAGACGACCGGCTTGTACTGGTCGACGGGGCAGGCAGGTTGATGTGAGCCTCGCTGGTGACGACGGCCGGTGACGGCTGCTGGCGCCGGTGCAGTCGGTGGAGACGGCTGGTAAGGGACACGGTGCAGACTCTAGGTACGGCGAAATCTCTGGTGGCGGCAGCTGGTGTCGGGCTCGCTGTTGGTGGACTTCGATGACAATGTTCGGTGTAGAGCTGACTGAGTGACTGTGTGTAAACTGACTCGGACTGGCTAAGTGACTGATTGAAAGTGATGATGAAATGTCGACTATATATAGCAGGTGAAAATGCTGACGCGACCATTTCTTTAGTTCCTCACAACAAAACACATGGTCGCGATCACGCCACGCCATGTGGATTTTGAGCATTTTCGATGTTTAGTCTCGGCGGATGTTGATTACGTGCAGATTATGGTTTATTGATGTTGATTGTGATTGTGGTTTGTTGATCCTAATATTGTTTGTGCAGCAATGGATTGCCGCCACAGGTCTATATAATTCTCATTAATTTATCATCAATAATTTAGTAATTTATTTGAAGGGCGTAAGTTATTAATTTGCATCGGGGCGCGTCAGAGACCTAGAGCATTCTTGTATTTACCCTTCTTATAGAATGAGAGTTGCGTGGTACAATGACGTTTATCATAAGTATATAACATTAATCTGACAGAAGTTGTACCACAAATACTGCGTAGCATTTTGCCACACGCTGTTTCAGCCATATCACGATATAAATCCACTGTGCGACGTCCAGTCGTGTTCTGTTTGACCAAGCCATTAACATTCGATTATTTTAAACGTTTGAATGCTAACACACCAAGCATCATTTATTAGATAATAATAAAAAACATGTAAAAACTGCAAGTTTCTAATTCTTCCTCTGAGGATTTCAATCTAGAACCGTCCAGTCTAATGTGTTTCAGCACCTTTACAAAGCGTTTAGCCAAATCCTTTTGGTCTGATGTGCGCTTTAACTTGTTACAAAAACTGTTTACTCATGTAGGCTGTCTTTACCATTATATAACGGCCTTGATTGCATTAAAGCGTAAATAAAACAATAAATGTAAAGCTGGTTGTTTTCCTCACTGCGCGTTTTTGGGAGAACGAGTGCTTACCGTGCTGCAAAACTGCCGAGAAAGAACTGCGTGCGGATGAGGAAAAAAAGAAAACGTAAAACATAAAAGAATCCAAATTGCGCATTCGCTCATTATATCCATCCGAATCGCTCTACTAAAACTCTCTTCATTCTGCTCTCGGCGATTATATTAACCGTACACAGATTTCGTGATTAATGATCGCGCGTATTAATGATGATTAATTTTTTCCTTTTGTCTGCGATGGCGTTTTCGCTGGGAATGCGCAAAAGGATTGAAGCGACGCGTTCTTGGCTGGAGTACAATCGAAATTAGGCTTCGCGTCGGTTGTTATCATTAGCATCGCAGCGACGGCCGCAATTGTCACACAACAAATCGATGCCGATATAAGTCCGCCCGCCCGATCGATGAGTGGATAAATTTTTATTTGGCGACTGCAGTACTTTCGGTAGTGCGGCGGCGACGTCTTTGCGAAGCTTCATGAAGTCATGGCTGATTTATGTTGGACTTGCCGTGACTGACTTGGATTTATTGACTTACTGTGACTAATAGCATCGACGACTGTGCTCAAAGGCTGGGCGCATTGCTAATAACCCAATAAAGGAATTAGGAGATTCGAAATTCCTGGACTGCTGCCGATGAACATAGGGTGGGTTGCTATGGAACGGGGATAGAGCTGACAATAGTGTACTTTCAGAATGGACCATCACTTCGATCAACACTGTGGGAGAGAGGAAACCTGATTCATCGCAACCTTCCCACTAATTAGTTTTTAATGTACTTTGAATGTTCATCTTTGTTCATCCCGGTTCATAGCCGCCTTCTGTCGACTCATCGCATATTCTTTCCATGCACACCTTCGTGGAAAGGCATGTCAGGAAACGGGTGCACGACAGGCCTCCAATATGATACGCCCAGGGTGGTAGATTTTGTTCGATTATGCCACTGACGCGTACCGCCACCACTTAACATTCTAATAAAACGAACTTCGACTGGCGAGAGGTTGCCAGCCGAATCTCGCGCCTAAAGTCCGTAATTCTACGCTATCGGACCGGGCGTTGGGGGGGTGGAGGAATCACCTCGTTCGAAAACTTTCCCGGAAGTCGACCCACCTCCCATCATGCAGCCAAATTCATAAAAAATTATCAAACGATTATGCGCGCGATTCGTCAGCGTGCTTGGCGCATCTTCCATCATTCCGTCGCATTTCGCTTACCAGTGTTCGGGGGCTTCGTCGTCGCTGAGCCGGAACCTGATCCGATGAGACCCAGGTCGAGAACGTGACGCAACGATTTTCCGACCTGCACACGCACGGGGCACACGCCCAGACGCAGAGGCAGGACGCGATCAAACGCCCATTGCCATTCTACACCCTCTCCCTCTTTATGTATGTGTTGGTACAGACTATCCCGTTTTTCCCCCAAGCTCTCCCTGGGGGACGTCGCCGGCGACTTCGGGAAGTGAAACCAGCATCGCTGGTGCGGATTTGCCGGAATTACACTGAACCATCGCAACGTGACACTACTAGATAATTAACAACTTATCTGACAGCGTTTTAGGACACATGACCATTTCGCATCCCCTTTTTCCTGCGCCCCCATTTTTTCTGCGTTCGGGGAGCTGTACTCAGGGCGCAAAACCCAGCAGAAATGTCGCGTGCTGGTAGTTATTATGGTAATAAATTCGCATTGTTTTCATTTTTCTCGCGTTGTTGTGCCGTCGCCGCCTTATTATTTCAACGTGCGCGCACGCGGTGGCGGAAATATGCTCGCGCCCGGCTAACTGTTCGAATAATGCAAATCATGCAAATTGCCGTGAAATTTATTCACTTCCCACTTCGGAGTACCTACCTTTGCGGGCTACTTAGCGTGGCATTAATTTAACCACGGTGCGCTCTGGCGGCGGTAATGAACGGCCACAAAACGCTCGAATGCGCCAATCGCACGCAGTACACACGCGCGCGCCCGAAAAAAAAAACTACAACTGCACTTTGAAAACACACAAAAAGCGCGGAAAGCACTCTGGAAATGGGTAATAATTTAGCGAAAGCGACAATAAAACTGCGTACGTACCATTTTTAATCCGTTCCTTTCGCTGTAATTCCTTTTCTAAAGATGATGAAAGATGGATTACACAAAATTTTACGACCTGGGGAAATTTATTTAGGGAGCGTTTGTCTGGAAATCCTCGGAAGTAAGGAAGACGCCATAAATTAACAGTTTTTACCAATAAACGTACTTGGGAAACTTTCGTTTCCGGAGAAAATCAGTAAAATGGAAAGAAATATTGTTTCAGACATTACTGGGACTTATTGTTGTAATGTGACTGAGAAGGATGGCGAACGATCCTCAGCGGATCATGCGCGTAGGATGTCCGCGCAGTGCCGGAAGGATTGCGAGTCGCCGTGAGAGCAGAGCCGTTAGATCCTTCGTACAGTCAAGTAGTTACACGAATATACTGTATATACTTTCGTTTGTTGTACATATTCAATATATACTTAATTATCCTAGATCTCGTTATATCTTAACACTTATAAATTATTGGATTTATTGATTTTAGGTTCGACAACAACATTTTAACCTACAAAATTATTGTGGAAATTGTATAAGTAAAATTTACAAAGTAACTTTTAGTAATTAAATTCATTTCTCACATTGATTCATCGTTAACTTCATTAAGTTAAGGAACCTTACCTGAGTATGGGACTCACATTTTCTTCGTGTCCAACACGAAAATGGCTGAAATGAAAAATTCTTTCCCCAATACTAATAAAGACTAGTATTATTGGGAGTTTCAGAATTTCGGTTGTACAAAAACACTGCAGACTTCACAAATGCACTGAACAACAATATAAGTCGGCGTAAATCTTTGTATCTCACTTTTTGCTCTAGAGATTGCATATTGCTTCAAAAACCAAGTAATAAGAATTAATATGCATGGCATGAACAAGCACGAACATTAAGATTGCCTGCACCACAAGTGAATGAAGGAGATCATCCTCTCCTCTCATAACAGAAGAAACCGAAGATGTTAGCAGTAGATATAAATATCTACTGAAGATATTACTTTCAACGCTGATCCACCAACCAACTATCCCGAGTTGTTGATATCTTCAGGCACTCATGATCCTTGGGTAGAAAATGATATAAAATTATTAAGTAGAAAGTCATCAATGATGTTGAAGCCCCTTTTGATGAAAATTGTATAAAGACCGAAGAAACAAACAAGAATAGTGAACAATTTGAAAAAAAAAAAACGCAAAGTAAATTCGTAACAGTTTATGATCAAAAAGAAGACTGATGATGACGAATTTTGTTCGGAGGATGATTTACCTTTAAAATGGCTTCATGTAAGAACTGGAAGTTACAACAAATCTAAAGATGTTCAACAAAATTCGAATAAAATTGGGGTAGTTGCAAGAAAACCTTCTAAAGGGAGGAGTAAACAAAGAAATGAGGAAATAGTTTCAGAACTATTTGTGTTATAAATGGTTCTTCAACTTAGGATAGTAATATGTGAGCAGTTGGAGGCATTTCCATATAAGGATCTTGGTGATGTCATTGATAAGTTTGCACATAGCCTGAAATCAAATAAAGCTAAATAATATTAAATAACTTATCTTGGCATCTCACCTGTTGCGAGACTTTATAAATTGCATATTACTTCAAAAACTAAGAAATAATAATTAATAATGCATTGCATGAACAAGTACGGACATTAAAATTACACCGCGTCACAAAAAAGGGCTGCCAACGTTGGTTCGCGACAACTGCCATGCGAAGGCAGTTGTTCTCGAACTGAACGATCCTTTTTAAATGGGTTTTTACTACACCTGCCGATGCGGGGGCTGCGTAGTGTAGGATGGGCCTCAAGAGCGTTTTGTATATCAGTAGTTTTCTTTTTCCCCGTTCTGACCGCTTTTGCAGCATAAAAGGGAGTATAACTGGGAAAGTGCTGCGTTAGCTTTCTGGATTACACTCTCTCGGATCACTCTGACAAATGCACCACGAAACCAATACGGCCAAGCGTGCTGTTAAAGCAATATATACCATGCTCTATTTGTAGCAAACAAATTTGAAAATTGTTTTTGGGCAAACGGCTGAAAACGGCATAAAATCCCATTAACACAAATTATTTCTATATATGTACTACTCGTACAAAAAGTTTCATTCGATTTGGTGTTGGATAAATGGAACACTTTCCTTGTCAGATGCTTTTTGACGAAACTCCAGTGATTACCGTTTCACTCCTTTTTTTGCTCCGATGTCCCAAATAGATGCCCCTAAATAAATTCACAAAAAATTTTACACAATTAGAAAAACATTCTATACTTGATTTTTTTTCGTTTGATTTCCAATAAGCAAATTTTTGATTTTTTAATAAGGTTAAAAATAGGTTAAACAAGTTTACAAGTAGGCCGCGATAATATATTTCAATTAAGCTGAAATTAGTTTAGGTAAAAATACAACAGTCATCTTGTTTAATAATTCCTTTTATTTATTTATTTATTTATACTGTAATAATAGTTCTATTTATTAGTGCATTTTCATTAATGGTTCAAATTGTATCGTTTGCATACCACGATCCGCAACTCATACATAAACAAACGCAAATCCTCTGCAAATAAGTATTTTATACAAACAACAAATCGTTTCTTACAGCTATCGTACACTGCACCATGGCTCAATAAACATGGACATTGATTTTCGTATTACTCCATAGCGGTACTCGACTCCACCCGCATCGCACCCTTGTACAATAAACCCTCAGTCAAGAAATAATTACCGTATTCATTATACTCGTATTTACCTATAACCTCATTTAGTTTAGTTGCTAGTTATTTGATTCTCCTTCTCCTAGTTATTTCGGAAACTTATTGCTTATACAGTTTTGGTAATACTTTGTTTGGATTGTATTCTCGTGTAGTTCCCAGGATGTTGGTTGTTAGCGCGCTCGGGACATGCGTTCATTTTAGTTTGAATAAATTTCAGCTATGTATTTATGGTAGGAGTTTGCATATCGTCGTGCATCTAATGTGTTCGAGTTTCATCGTTCGAAAGTTCACTACAATACCTAGCTAGATAGATTTGTAAATATTTCTTATGGGAGATGAATTTTTGCATCTAGCACCCATGGATTCATATGTTATTTAAATCAGTCAGGTCAACTGTGCAAGTCCGCGATTTTTGCGATTTTTTGGCGGCTTGTACCGCCGATCGAAGTTTGTACTTTAACATGGAAGTCTTTATAAGGCTATATAAAAATGTAATTAACTCGGGAACTAGAAGGGTGTAACCCTTGTATGTCACATGAAAAAATTACGAAAAAATCAGGTGTAGTTTCCCAGATAAAGTGTAATTATCTGACTCAGTAGAAACGTGTAGCTTTCGAATTTACAAAAAAAAGCAAAAAACACTCACAAATTTTCAAAGTAAATTTCAAGTAAATTTGAAATAACTTTGTATTTTAAATTGCATTACGAAAGTCACGTCGACTAGAGAATTCCATACATACCAGATACGATAAATGCACCGTGTGTATCGTAACATTTTGTTATAAAAAAAATTAATGTTTATATCTTAATGACTATCAGCCCTCAGGTTTTTCCGCCGTGTTTTTGCAAATTATTTATGTATGTTTACCATTTATGTTTGTTGTGTTGTTGTGTTGTTGGGTGTTGAAAGTTCTATGTTGAATGTTGAATAATTTTGAGTATTCCAGGTTATCTGGTGTGCCTAGTAAGTCTGGTGTGTGGTGGGTGTATTACTAATTGTAATTCATGCTGTGGAATACCCACCTCGGGGAATCTAACCCCGTCTTCGTAAGTGCTGCTACCATTAGGTTGCTCAAGTAGGCCATTGGGTTATATATTTATTAAAAATGTAAATTGTAAATTCTATACTCCTCTAGTTTCCCAGATTATTACACTTAATCTGGAAAAGTAGATCTTCTAATGGCAAGTTTCTTATAAAATTATCGGGTATCTTTGATCGGCTCTACCGACCTTAATGAAAATTGCAATTTTCTTTGTAAATGTTTAATTTACAGCTTTTTATGTAATTTTTTGATGTAACTTACAAGTACTACACTCTTGCAGTTTTCGGGTAAATCACATTTTTATGACGCCTACAAGCACTCCCATATAAAATTATAAATTTTGATCGGTACCAGAAGCCGCAAAAAATCACAAAAATCGGTGATTCGCATATTTGGATTGATATATTTTTTTGGAAATTTTGGAAATACGAAGTAACTTATAAGTGCTACTCTCTTCCAGTTTTCAAATAAATTTCATTTTTATAACGACCACCAGGAAAATCACAAAAATCGGGACCTCGCATATTTGTATTTCAATATGCTTTGTAAATGTTTAATGTCATTTACAAGTCCTGCACTCTTCCAGTTTTCAAGTAAATTACATTTTTATAAAGCAGAGACCGCCAGGAAAATCGCAAAAATCGGGAACTCGCATATTTTCATTTCACTATTCTTTGAATTTTTTTGATACAACTTACAAGTCCTACACTTCTCCAGTTTTGGAGTGAATTACATTTTTATAAAGACTTATGGGCACTCCTATGTAAAATTATAAACTTTGATCGTCTCCACAGGCTGCCAGGAAGATCGTAAAAATCGGGGAATCGCACAATTTTATTCCACTATTCTTTGAAATTTTTTGATACAACTTACAAGTCCTACATTCTTCCAGTTTTCGAGTAAATTACATTTTTATAAAGCCTTATGGGCACTCCCAGGTATAATTATAAACTTTGATCGTCTCCACAGGCTGCCAGGAAGATCGCAAAAATCAGGGACTCGCACAATTTTATTCCACGATTCTTTAACATTTTTTGATACAACTTATAAGTCCAACACTCTTCCAGTTTTTGAGTAAATTACATTTTTATGACGGCTTATGGGCACTCCCATGTAAAAGTCACCGTTTGATCAGTTCCACAGGCCGCTAGGAAAATCGCAAAAACCACGGATTTACATATTTGAATTGACCTTAATCATTAAAGTAACATGTAAATCGGATGCTGCACTGAAAAATGTATATCCCTTAAGAAATCTTCCCAAATCTTTGAAGCTAGGACTTTCTAGTTAACTTCCGAAAGATTCGGGTTTCATGTGGTTTAATTTTTGATTTCTTAGTCATAAAATATTTCATTTCTTATGTACATTTTGAATATAACCGTTTAAAATAAACAATTATGCACATGTGAACTCGACGGGTTCAGTGGAATGTCAACGTCGCTCCTTTTTTACTTTATTTCGCTTGCAGATTAGCGTCGCGCGTGGTACGGATGGTTGGAAAAATAAAAGCATGCCGCGGGACTTCGTACAAAAACGTAACGTTTGTTCATTGTGGCGGGACTTATTGCCGTTGATTTAAAAACTTTTGATGTTTGCTGGGGATGCCTGTCGCGGCTAGAAATTTATCTGCCAACCTCGGCGTGTAATCGAATAAAATCGAGCGAAGAGCGCGCAATCGTTTCGTCGAAGTAGAGAGGACGATAAACATTCTTTGAGTGTTCCTCGAGAGTCTTACAGCTTATAAATAATCAAAAAATCTTTTCAATATTAAACGTTTAAAATTCTCATAAAACTTTTTGGCATGATATTTTTTTGGCTGCGAGTGTTCGTCCTGGTATTCATCTCATTTTTCAGTAGCCTTGTGAAACCTACTACGAGTTAGTCAAACTTCGAATTTTGTTGATTTTATTACTCAATAAAATCGATGTTCAAAATAATTATCCCCAGTTTGAACAAGTAACATAGGAAAGTACGAAAAAAAATGGTTCAGATATTCTGTCGCTGAAAATATTATCTTCTGTCCATTTCGAAATCGATGAAGTCTTCCGCCAACTTCTTGAGGAAGCATGTTTTTTAATTATGCGGTGAAAAGCTTCAGGAGTATGTTCAACAAGTTCACAAACAGTGATGTCAAATCATAGAGACATTCACTGTTGATTTTATGCACAATCTCATCCGGAACAGTCAGTCTTCGACTCCGTTCTTTACCCTGAACTCCCTTTCAGCCCTCAGTAAAAGCCCCACACTATTTACAGGCATGCTGAACAGACATGCATTCGTCACTTTAATTAGCCATAAGTTTATACGGAAACTAGTAAAAAACCTCTCAAAAAAATGAAATTAAAAGTAAATTTGAAACAATTTTGTATTTAGCAACACGAGCGTAGACAAACCGATCATCGTGGTTCAAATCAACGTCGGACACTTCGCGTGCTCACTTCAACGTCGGACTAACCATCGTGGGGACATTTCATCATCATCATGATAAAACATGTACGGTCGCTTTAATGATTATAAACAATATTAATGCTTATTATATTAGCTATTAGATTCTTTTTGAATTTTTGAAATATCTCAAATAGTTTTTGAAATATATGTAATTATATTTACCCTAAATATTACATGGGAACGAAGAAATAAAGATTGCTAATAGCACATAATAAATTACATTTTTGTATCAAATTTGATACCATTCGAAGCGGAATTTCAATCCACATTCAAAGAAAGCACTATTATATCCTTTTTTTTCATTGATACCAAATTATTTCGGTAATCAATCAATGATATTTGGGAGCAGGTGTATAACTCTTGAGCATGGCTCGCCTGCACTGACCACAGGGGCGGTCATCGATGCGGGTAGAACCGCATGCCATTATTTATGCCAATGACGGCAATGCAGGGATCTGAACTTTTAAAATCTGATTTTTGGCGTAATTGGGCTTTTGTAATCATTTGCTTTAGGAATTGTCAATTTTCTAAAAATTTGTAGTTTAGTAATTTTGGAAAGGTGATGGGATGATGTTGGTTAAAAACTTACGGTATTTCAATAATTCTTGTCTTATTTGTCACATAGGCAATTGCTCAATACCAGTACGCACAGTTGTTAATTGAAGTAAGTTATTTTTGTGTGGGTTTGCTGAATGTATTTAATCTACCAAGTCGAAATTGTAGCTGCTGAAACCGCCATCGTTGACATGTATAATTTATTGAGGGTTGTATATTTTTACCCGCACTGTTGGATATTTATGTAACTGCTCTCAAACTATCTTGGTTACTTCTTACCGATTATTTTGTTAAAAATAAAAATAATTTATTTAAAATATTTCCATTGAATGTAGATTTCATGTCTATTTCGAATGATACCAAGTTTTATATAAAAATGAAATTTATAACGTATTTCTTGCCATATTGATTTTATCTCTTCCATGTACATGGTAAACAAAATTACAGTTATTTCGAAAACTATAACAAATATTTCCAAAGAATTTGGTTGCTAATGTAATCAGCATTAATACTGCAAGTTTTTATAATAATTAAAGCAGCCGTTCATGTTTTATAATTCAGAATATGAAAGCTTTCGCGATGAAATTTTATGACGATGATGAGAACCCACGGTGGTCTGCCCGCGAATATGTGCCTAACGATGATTTGAATGACGATGAACAGCCCTATACCCGTCACGAGAGCCACGTCAAAGAAAATTCGATACATACTAAACACGATAAATGTAACATTTTGTTATATATTTGTGGAAAATGTAAATAGTAAATGTTACACTATACTAGTTTCCCAGATAATTACACTTTATCTGAAAAAGTTCTGTATAAAATTATCGCAGGCCTTAATGAAAATCGCAAAAAACTGGGACTATCATATTTGTTGTCAACTTTTTTTTCTGATTTTTTAAACTGCTACAAACTTCAATTTTCTAATAAATCATATATTTATATCGCCTTATGGGACATATAAATATGTAAAGTTTGATCAGCTCCACAGGCTGCAAAGAAAATCGCAATAAGTGAAGATACGAATATTTGTATACAGCTAATTTTTTGAATACTTTGACGTAACTTACCAAGTCCTGCACTGTTCTAGATTTCGAATAAATTACATTTTTAGACCGCATAGAGCCCATAAGCTCTCCTCCCGTAAAATTATAAAGTTTGATCGGCTCCATAGGTAGCCTAGAAAATCACAAAAATCGGGGACTTAATTTAAACATTTTTTTCAATTGTTCGTGGGTGAAGCTTCAAGAATGTCTTCAACAAGTTTACAAACAGTGACCTTCGATCAGGAAACAACTCACTTTTGATTTTCTGCACAGTCGCATCGGAAACGGGCAGTTATTCACTTCATTCTTCATCCTAAATTCTCGTACCTGCACCATTTATAAACGTGCTGAACAGACATGCATTCGTCACCCTAACCGTCGGTGAAGCTTCACAGGTGGTTAGTTCTTCACATAAAGATACCATACTACTGCTTGCACCTTGTAGTTGTCGGGAGCGGCAATTACCGTCTTCAAAAAGAGACTATTTTGAAAAATAGACAGAAGTCTAAGCTTTTCAGCGATGCATAAATTAATAATATTAAACAACGTTTCCTATTTCTAAAAATTAACGGACCTCACGTTTCGTACAATCCTCGCACCTGAATTATCAAAAACTGCGGACAATTAAGTGATGATTTTTGCATGTAATTTTTATTCATAAAAATTGAAATTTTAAGGTACCCCTGATAGATTTCGGCTACTGACCTGAGCCAATGTACGGCGTTGTATCCACCGTTAATACCTTGATATGAGTGAGCTTTAGATCATATTTTACTTGGCCATTTAATAACATATATTATATATTTTTTATTTAAATATATTTCCCATAATGCTATCTAACACTCATTTACTTAGTGTTATTTTTTCTGTTTGTTACGTTATCGAATTACCATGAAAAGTGCTTTTATATGTTTTGCTCGTGGGGGCGGGATTGCAATCTGCTGGCAGCGAACAGTTCCATGTCGCTCAACGGGGAACACAATGTAACAAACTTTAAATTTATAATGGAATTTTCGGCGTGGAAAACAATTCGCTTGCGTCGCGGTTGTACTAACTGCTCGCTGAACCAAACACGTTTTCAAATTAATGATGTGTTAATAAAATTGCGCAAACTAATTTTGCCCCCATCGGTGATTAACTGTTTATTCGTTTTTGTTTGGCTGCTGTTCACTGCAAACCGCCGTACGTATGGAGTAAATTTATACATTTTCAATATAATTGCTTCGTCTAAAAAGTAGTGGACGTTGTGCATGGTTGATGCGGGAGCAGCATCGAATTGTAGTAGGTAAGAGTGCATTTAGGATGTGGAGGGTGGAATAGCAGGATAGGTGGGTAAAGCATCGGCACATACTGTCTGGAAAAACCGACGCATTCAGAGGGCGGAAAGGCAAAAAGGAATGGTGGAGGTAGGAATCGGAACGACCGCCGCGCCGGTGACACCATCCGATCGTCAGTGGGGGCGGCATACGTGAAGAGGGGTGGCAACGTGCCTGGCTTGTGTGACTCTCACAACTGCAGGAGACAGCACTAATGCGGGCGGAAGAAACGTGTTACGATGTTTGGGCGCGGACGTTGGTCCACCCCGAACGTGTGCGTCTGCATGCACACACGGGAGGGATGAACGGGTGAGACACGTGCGGGTTTGTTGCAAGAATGTGCAAATCGTACGAAATCGACAAATGGGACACGCAAGACACGCCGCGTGCCGGCCTGCAGGCTCTATTTGGCAATTCAACCCCCACACCCTTAACACTCTTACACCATACCATTCCATTGGCTTGCACATTTTCGTACCTTTTCATTGACCATTTTTCGTAATTCGCAATGTTTCCGGATCTCCCGTGTCGCACGAGCTAGACACTTGTCTTCGCCATTCCACCCCCACCGCTTTACTACCCTCCTAAACCAGCAAATTCCTTTCAACTACATCGTCCCATTTTCACTTCTTTCATCGTGCGCGCATGCCAGCACATGTTGGTTTGGTGATTTATCTATTTTTTGGCGATTAATTTTATTCCAGGCCCAAATTTTCAATTTCACTTTCACTCGCGCCGGCATCTCGCCGGAGAATCACATCGGCGTTCACTGCGTGTCCGGGTCCTTTTACGCGCCACTTTATTCCCCACGAAACGATCACGCCGCAACGCCATTCCGTACGTCGTAATCCTACACATTTAAAATTATGACTTTAACTTACTTTATACTTTTAAATCACAACACATTTGCATCTTAATTCGACGTGTACAGTCACCCTATTTGGTTTATCGCACTCGAATCTGCAGTTGGCGCACCAGCATGGCAGTGGCGGGTAGTAGCAGAATGTTGGCGCGCGTCGTCGTCGACGCGCTGTACCAATATGTGAAGCTGGGATTGCTGTGCTGGATCTGCGTCTCGTGATCGAAGAGTTCCACCGACTTGCTGGCGGTACGCTCCGACTCGGGTACTCCATCGAAGGACGCCACGCACCGCAGGTCGATGTGCTTGCCGTATTTCTGTGGTTCGACGACGAGTCGAATGATCTGCGATGAGGACGCCAATCCGTTCTCGTCAGGTTTGCTGCGCTTGATGTCGCGAACGTACTTTCCTGCCGCCTGCAAGCAAAGAACAGACATTCGAGCATTCCTCTCAAAATGATTATTACTGTTTTACACTCGATACAAGGCAAAATATTAGATATGTATTTAGATGAACTATCTATTCATTTTTCTCTCCGTGGTACTCATTACTACAGTTTGGGGAACGCTGAGTTGGTTACATGTTTATAATACCCGGCACAAATTTGTCCTATCAAATTCCTAATTATACAATCCCTAAACTCGCAAATGAAAACTTCTACTTCCGGAGGGAACCCCATTCAGATGGCTCTATTGGTTCTTTAAGGAGTAAATGTAACACAGTTCGGGAAAAACTGATTTTGCTACGCGGACTAAATAACTTACCAACTTTTCGTTAGGGTACCACCTGCGAATCTCCTGCCCAGGCACAAGAAATACCCCTCACAAATTGATCCTATCAAACTCTTTAAGGTACTCCCAATACTCATACCTAAAAACTTCTTCTAACTGTGATAACCTAATTCAGATGGATCTATTGATTCTTCATGGAGGACAACACGTCTCACAGTTTTGGAAACACTTCTGTACGCGGAGTAAGTCAGAGACAAGACACTTAGCAACTCCTTATTAATATGCGACGTGAGAATCCCCTGTCCAGGTACAATAAATACCCGTCCACAATTAATCCTAGCAAACTCTCAAGAATATACCTCAAACTCAGATATGAAAACCGCCATTTTCTGTGAGAACCCTATTCAGATAGATCAATAGATTCTTCAGGGAGTTCACGTAGCACAATTTTGGGAAACACTGACTTCTGTACGCTGAGTAAATAAGGTAGGAACTTACAAGCTTTTTGTTAATACATGTGGTAAGAATCGCCTGTCCAGGTACAAGGATTACCCATCACAAATTGATCCTATCCAACTCGTAAGGGTACAGCCCAAACTCTCAATTGAAAACGTCTGCTTCCTGTGGGAACCTTAGTCCGATGGATTTGTTGAAACGTAGCACAGTTGGCGAAACACTTCGGTGTATTGATCAGTAAAAGAGGAAATTTAATAATACCAAGGGTTAATATACCATGTGACAATCACCGGTTCCTTTCATAAATTGCCCTTCATAAATTGATTCTATCAAACTGGTAAGGGTCCACCCAAACTCACTAATGAAAATGTCTACTTCCGGTAGGAACCCTACTCAGATGGATCTATTAATTCTTCTCGGAGTACTCGTAGATTATTTCGGGAAAGACAGACTTCGCGACAGACGCGGAGTAAAACAGAAAGAACGGAAACGTACCAGTTCTATTTCAATATACCACATAATAATCACCTGGAACGCCCGCTTCTTAAATTACTTCTCTCCAATTTTTATGGGCTCGCCCGACACTCACAAAAAACATTTCTACTTACGGAGGAGATAAGAGAGAAACGTACCATTTTTTCTGTTAATATTCCTCGTGAAAATTACCTGTCCATCCACGAAGAATTCCCTTCGGTAATTGATCCTATCAAAATCTTAACCACATGCACCACACTTACAAAACACTTCTACCTCCTGTGGGAACCCCACTTTGATGGATTACATAATGATGCGCAGGTTGGGGAACACTGACACTGGGTTAAATATTAAAGAAAACTTACCAACTCTTTGTTAATATACCACGTGATAATCTGTGATGGATCAGACGGCGCCGAGAGACACTTCGCCGTCAGGATGTCCCCCTCCGCATAGTGCGCCGCCAGGTCTTCAATCCATGGCCCATCGGCAGGCAGCGCCGCCACGGTAACGTTGCGCGTCTCTGAGATAAGCCGAAACGCGGGCGCCTCCGTGGATACTTCACAGCGATAAGCACCACTGCTGCGTGCCCGCACGAGATGGTCAAGTGTCAGCTGACAGCGATGCGTACCGCACTCGATCGTCTCGTTCACAACCCATACACCGTGCACTGGGTACAGCAATTGATTCGGCTGCTGGTTGGGCTGATAGCGGAAGAACTCGTGGTCGTCCTTGTACCACTTAACGGCGTACAGCTGCTCGCCACCCATGTCGAATTGGCATTCCAGGTGCAGCGGGGATCGGTAGTCCACCACGCCCGGCGCCGACATTTTAGTCAGGCGCAGGCAATCAACTGGAAAGACAAACAACATACACGGATTCAGACATGCGGCTAATTGGAAAGCGCGTAATTTGCTGCTGCTGTTGCGTTTTGTGTTTGTTTTTCGCGCGTTTGGTTTCGTTCGCCTCGGTTTGGCCAAACATTCGAGGGTCAATGTTTCAAAGTATATCATTCAGTACATACGATATTAACTATATACATATAATGCACACCGTTTATATTTCTATACAATGAAAAGTGAAATTTGACGTTCTTTCGAAATATAAACAATTCGATATCGTTGAATAGCGGAATCTGAATAATTCTTAACCATTTAATAGGTTTCCGAAGAAGTATCCTCAGAAATATATCTCACATCAAATTGACTGAAAGCATCTCTTTCACATCACCAGTCCAGGCTAAATAAATTCATTTAATAAGTGGATACTATCAAATTCTTAAGACTAATTATAAGCACGTAACTCACACATAAAAACTTTTACTTCCTGTGGGAACCCCATTCAGATTGATCACCTATTTAATTCTCGTCATTGCCGGGCGGGACACTCAACGGCATACTCGACGGACAGACCCCCTATCTATAGTCACTTCCTACACCCTGGGCCGTCACCAGGGGACCTACTAATAGAAATTCACGGACCACACACGGACAAACCATTCATTCGAAACCTGCCTGAGCACATGCAGACCCTCACGTCCTGTGGGAACGCCATTTAGATGTACTATATATTCATTTTTCTCACCGTGGTTCTCAGTACCAGAATTTGGAGAACCCTGAGTTGGGTACATGTTTTTAATACCCTTCACAAATTTATCTAAGGTTACAATCCCTGAACTTGCAAATGAAAACTTCTACTTCCTGTGAGAACCCCCTTCAGATGGCTCGATTGATTCTTTGTGGTGTACATGTAGCACAGTTTGGTTTACCAACTTTTTATTAGTGTACCACCTGCGAATCATCTGCCCAAGCACTCATAAATTGAACGTTTCAAACACATAAAGGTATGTCCAATATTCATAACTGAAAACTTTTTCTATCTGTGGTAATCTCATTCAGATGAATTTATTGAGTCCTCATGGAGGACACGTGTCACAGTTTTGGAAACACACACTTAGGTTATTGATCACTTAGGTTATTGGTAAATATTGCCATACAATTCAAAGTGAAATGTTTTGAAATATAAACAATTTGGTATATTCGAATAGTGGAATTCATTGGAATCTGAAAAATTCTTAATCATTTAATGGGCTTCCAAGAAAGTACCCTCAGAAATCTATCTCACATCAAATTGTACTATAGCGTCTCTTTCAAATCACCTATCTAGGCTCAATAAATTCATTTAATTAGTGGGTACTATCAAATTCTTAAGACTAAGCATGTACCTCACAAAAAATCTTCTACTTCCTGTGGGAACGCCATTCAGACATCATTGAGCACTCATAACACAGTTTTGGGAATTAGTTTGGCCTAAATACAAATATCCAGGCATTGTTCTATAACGGCTTTTCCACCAATAACTAAATGACTCTAAATCAGGGCTGCTAAACCTTTTTCTACGCAGGATCAACTGGAATGATTTCTATAGTTCTGACGGTTTTCCAAAATATATAGTTAGTTGGAGATTTTAAAAAAAAGGTGATTGTAATTTGTCTAGGATCATCTAGAGAGTAAAGTGTCAATCCAAAATACGGATAGGGTCTATACCGTTGCAATATGCGTGAGAAAGAGAAGGAAGTCAAACAGACTGGCGACGTAACACGTTACTTAACGAAGCGATATAACCTCCAATAAGAAATTTTATCACTTCAAACATCTCTTTAATAAGTAAATTAACTGTTTATTTCAGTTGCATATACTGTCAAAAGCTACTTTAGTCGAATATTTGCTAATCCTGACTCACATTCACGGCTTGAATCGCATTCCACAGAAAATAAAGAAAATGCTAACACATAAAACCAAAAGAAGATCTACCTAAAATTACGTCGCGATCGACCGGTAAATCGCAATCAACGGGTTGAGCACCTCTGCTCTAAATGATTGACGTGGATCAAAGAGTTAATTTAAAAAAAAAAAGATAATCGAAATATTTGTACTGCCAACATTGTGGATTACTATTAATCAACTAGACAATTCTTCTTGAGTTGTGAATTTTTACTTATACAAAAAAGAAAATACTAAATCCTTTCCTGCTATGATCACAAAAACAGCACGCATTGTTATATCAAAGTTAAAAATCTAAGATCTTTATAGATTAATACATATCGATGACATATATCGATATTTTCTTGAGGGAAATGACCTCCCGTGCCCAGAGACACGTTTTGTCGTTGATTCCCTCGAATTGTCTGGCGTGTGCGATACGGTGTTAGAACCAATAAGGTTACGTGGGGATTTCTACTTTGCACTTTTCCTGCTTGACGGTTGGGATAGTTAGGATGGGATGCGTCATTGTTGGGCGTATGACTCTGCGGGAATCGGAAGATGATGAGCGAGATCGCGGGGGAATTTCAACTCGTTCGAAAGATATCGGTCGTCGCTAGCGCGCGGCCGTAATGCGACAGTTTCCTGCGAAAACCTTCAAACAATGAGCAAAAAGTGTGCGCTTGGGCGAGCGAGGCTTTTGCATCGTTCCATTTTATTTCAGCGATTTCAATCACAATACAATATTATAAATCACATTATTCGTTGCGCTGACATTTCACATCGTCGTGTGAACTTGAACGGCGCTCAATCGTCACAATCAGGGGATAATTCTTTCCCTGCAATGAAGAAGTGTATCAAATGAAGCGGCAATGGATAAATACATTGCGGTGTATAGCACTTGTTGTGATTATTACTTACGTTTCGCTCGCAACTCGCAATTCGCATATCGTGCAATAATTCTCGACAAATGCAACTACGAGTATTGAAAATCGGCTCAAAAGCGGGCACAAGTCTCCCAATGCATGCATGACCCATCATTAATCCGCGAACACAATGAACTCAAATCGCTTCCGTTTTCCTCGCGCGACGTTCGCCGATATTTCTTCCGGGAAATCTTGATTCATTCAATTTTCGACGCAAAGTTTCTTCAGTGCTCCGCTTCTTTCTATTAATTCGCACTTCACTCGCTCGCCGCTTGGCGTGCGCCTCATCGTTCATCGCCCATCGCCCATGCTTTTTTCTAAACAATGAAAAGAAACTTCATTTGTATGATCGCCGATAAGTGGACACACGTGCTGGCTGAACTCCCGGATCGCACATGTGTGAATCACGCAAATAATATCGAAAATCGGTCGCGCTTGCTGGCTGCCTGATTGTGAGACTGTCCAACGATTGCGCTCTAATGCGACGCAGATATCGGGCGGAGGCGTCGGGCAACGGGCGATTTCGGATGGTATTTGCACAAAAGTGAACCATATTAAATTCGAGCATCGTGCCAAAACCCTCGACGTCTCGAGTTGAAATTCAGGAAAAACTCATTGATTTTTGCGCCCGCCACGCTCCCCCTTTTGTCTCCTTGATTAATATCCGTGTTAATTTCTTATTAATTAGTTTAATTTTCAATTTCAAAATTATTGATTTTCAATTAGGCAATTACGCCAGCAGTTTTATAATCGCCCACAGCAAACTTCGAGAATATCTTTTAGTATGCAGAATTTAAATATTTTTCGCTATCTAACATTTAAAGATAATGAGGCCTATTTTCTGATACAAATCAATGAAGTGAAATGAATAATGGTGAAATAATAGTTGGACGTGCTGTAAAACTAGGTGTGTGATCTGGGAAAGTTTTCCGTATGAATATGTTACACCCTATTAGGATTTTAAGTATAAATAAATAGGAATACAAATACAGTGCACACCAATTAATGTGATCATACAGGATGAGTGAGTTGATAAAAATAACGGATTGTTAACAATATCCAGGAAAAGCAGGTTTTTTCTGGGATTAAGAAAAACTATTGCAATTGTTTTACAATGTGAATATTCCCGAATGTACAACTGTTTTTTACATGTTTAAACATGGCTCACCAAAGTTCACCGGATTAATAATAAACAAAAAAACGTGTATGGTAGAAAAATATTTTAAAAAATTACAGCAACAATGTTACAGTGAAACAGGTCGTTTACGCAATATATACGTCTTAGAATGGAAGACCGAACCCTCCTTCTGGAATCGTTTTTCTTTTCGTTAATTTTGTTATTTTGGTCGGCTTATCGAAATGCGCACTGTTAAACATACATGTTTTAGATTCACCACCCCTCCCCCACACCCCTGACATCAATGAAAACTATTTCAATAAAAGCCATTTCTTTTGTTGATAAACCAGTCAACAACGGAAAAATGATTGGTCCCTATGTGACTGGTTTCACTGTAACAATCTGACATTTCAAAGTGCACCATTTTACCATACTAAAATATATATGGAACCTTGTCTAGAACGAAAACAAAATCAGATCCATCGGTAATCCCTCCCCCTCGTTAATGTATTGTCTACAACGGAAGAAATGGTTAGTCCCATGAATTTCGAAAAAAGCAGATATTACTAAATTTATGTCAAATCAAAAATAGGGAAACGCATGCATTTTTAATTAATAACAAATAAAATCATAAAATTACGAGAAATAATGATTCTTATAAATTTGTGATTCCAATTTTTTCAAGTGTTTTCATGGGGGTCCCTTTGAAATTTGCCCATAGCTGGCGGACCTGCCAGGTCCGTTGGTTATCCCCACATTCAGTGCTCATCATATTCACTTGTAATATGTGGAAACTTATCTACAATGGAAAAATGTTTGGTTCCATGACTTTCTGTATTCAGCCGGCTTCACTGTAGATATCCCAAATTAAAAATAGAGAAATAAATGAATTTTTACAGATATAGTCGTGGAATTCTACCAAAAAACAAAACATTAAGAAAAATAAAATGATGCTTATAAATAAGCGATCCTCATTTTTAAAATTGTTTTCATGAGTTTTTTCGTTTACTAATTGTTCTATAGCTCGCCGAGCCTATATAGTAGTTAGTATTGGTCGTAATAATAAATAGATTAGTGCAGTGGTCCGCAACCTGTTTGGTTGAAAGAGTCAAAAATTTCAATTTACCATTTTTAAAGAAAAAATTTGCGGGACTCCCGTTTTACACGACTGCAAATCAAATATTACCTCCAGGAGAATTAGCTAAAGGGACCCCACAGATATCTAATGAAACACATTAGACTGTATACCTCAAGTGGAACCACCATTTTGAGACGTTGATCAAATTTACTAGATAGGGGACCCCCGGTCTATTTATACGGTTCGGCTTTGAAAACTGTGTTTTTTTTATAAATGATTCTTTCATATTTAACAATACCCATTACTCGCTTCACTCATTCCTCTTCAAATAGAAAATTCATAAATAATCCGAATAAACGGTGTACACCGTGCGTTTATTGACATAAACTATGGAATGACGAATATTTTTTGAAACATTCACTCATGACGTGTTTGGCCCGTAGGATATGAAAGGAATATAAATATATTCCATAGAAATTTCGAAATTTCGCGTTAGAGAATCAGGAATTGAAAATAATTTAGCACCGTTTTAATGCGACTGGCGACGATGGTGGGCACGGGCGGCGGTTGGCAATGGCGATTGTGCATACGCATTGTTCACATCGCCAACTGTCATTGTTCGGGCGCACGTTGTCGAGCGCCAAATCGGTTTTGTTTAGTTTATTCGCGCGATCGCCCGGCTGTAGGCGACGCACCGGCAAAGGTCGCGCCCTAGCTCCTCTCGTCGAAAACCGGGATTAAATTAAACCGGAAAAGCTTTTCGACGCATCGGACTCTCACACCGCCCAGCACTCGTTCGTTAATGCCGTTGTTTCGCTGCGTGAATGCCACACACGCGATGTGTTCGCCGCCCTCACCCCACTCCCGGCATGCAGAGGTAAAACGAGAATGAAAGTCCCGGCGGACCCCCCTGGATAGGCACCGGTAGCCAAGGCAAATCGTTCGATGGCACAAGGACGATTAACAATTAACGATCGGCAATCAAGCGCGTCGCGTCGTGCGAGTGGTGCAAGTGGGCGTGTGTATATATGTGTGTGTGGCAGGGGGTGGCGGCACGCGGCGATCAACAACGACAAATTACGCTTAATTCATTCATTGTGCTTCCCCCGGTCGAACGACAAAACACGCGCCGGTAGAACATTAAACAAACGCAACAACGTCGTTTATAAACATCCGGTCCTAATTTCGCGAGGCGCAGCTAACAATGATTACGAACGCAAGAAATATCTATGTACTCGAGATTGCTTAATATTCCCCAATGTTCTTCAATGTTTCTGAACGTTGCTCCACCTGAAGGCAGAGGTAACTGTCAAGGGAGGACGAGAATCGGGTGAGGAGCAGCAAAATTCTCGCGAGTTCTTTGTTCGCGCCCGCCCGAAACTTGGGGATTTCTTCGGCGATACGTTGTTTCCGCGTTTGTACGCACAATTAACTTTACAATCATAATTTCCGTCGGCGGCGGCGTTGGTGCGCCACATTTCGCAGCAGATACAATTACGAAAACATAATTCACAATTACCTCGGCTCGTGGCAAGTGCGAGAAATATGACGACGTGGCCGAGTATCCACCACATCTTCGTGTCAACGGTGCGCGCCGTCGTCGAGTTTATCAAGTTTAATTTGGCGACACTTTTCCGTTGGCACTTTTTGTGTTTGTAGCGTGATGCCGTTTGCGCTGCCGCACGCAGCGCTGAAAAGTTTCGCGCACCGTCGCAACAATTCGATTCCTCGGAGAAAACACTCAACAACATTGCCGTCGTCGCGTTGGCGTTGAATTTTAGATAACCCTTCGGTGTAATGCCTCCAGCGGCTTCAGCGCCTGCAATGTCTCAACTCGACCGAGGAAAACTGGCTGAAAAACTGTGGGAGAAAGCGCGCGATTTTTTAAGCACTCGCGGACGGTCCTTTGCGAAATTAAACTCGCGTTTCGCCCCCCCAGAACTAATTTAATCACGCGAGATTCGTCGGCTAATTGTTCATCACGATTAACGCGAAATTAATGGCAACACTCATTAATATTTATTAGCGTTGCGCTGCGGGCGCATCGGCAGGCGCGTATTTGTTTAGCGGGCCGGCGAAAGAAAAACGCCGCGTCGAACGAACGCAGGCGGGATTGCGAATGGCCCCAAGGCTCGAGCAATACTGGCGTCGGTGGCGGCGGCGGCGGCAGCGACAGGCTCGCGCTTCTCTCTCGCCGAAGCGTATTAGTGGGCGTTGCCCGACACCACGTCGCACAGCATCCTGACGGAGCGACGTACACGGATGCACTGTGGTGGCGGCGGCGGCGGCGGCGGCGGCGGCAGCGGCGCCAAAGCGCGACCTCGCGCGCTGACGTAGAAGTGCGCTCCGGTTACGCTGGCGCGCGTCAACCCCCCGCCAATATAATCAACAAAACAAAACTTCATATTAAATTTACGCGTTTGATGCCTCAAATTCTACTTGTGTAAAGATACTATTTTTCTCCTGTTACCATTCAGTTTTCATCCACAATTTTCATCTACACCTTTGTCACACCTGAGAAATTGCATGGTTTTGTAGCTGGTTTGAAACTGAAAAATAAACAAACAAAAACCTCCCGCGTTTCGTATTTCGGTCTGAATACGAGCGCATGCATTTTGCCTCTGATGTTATAATATCTTAACATTAATTAGACTTTAATTAATTTCGCCGCTTTCTGTACTCGTGGAATAAAACGTAGAAAAAGGCATCGGTTTTTGCTCTTCTGTAGTATATGTTTACGCGGGCTCATCTAGCTGCTTGCGCCGACTGCTGAGTGAAAAGTATGAAAAATGTGAAAGCACGAAAAGCAATTGCAGTTTATGCTAATTAACATTTTTTTGAATGCGTAATACTTCTATTGATGAATAATTTTTGCAATTAGAAGGCGCTTAAGTGCAATAATATACCATTCCGGCGATTCTTCGCCAGTGAAATGCGCGCTTTGCATATTAAACCAAAAACAAACGGTTGCAACAAGGAGTTCTTATCAAAGAATTCATGCCATTCGTTGAATAAACGGAAGCTAATGTCGTGTCAAGTGATAAGTTCTGACTTATCTGACACTCCAGAATCTAAGCAAACTATTGAGAATTCCAAGTAAATCTTGAATCGCAAGTCGACCTTTTGTCTTTCCTAATGGAACTATTTCTAATGTATGCTAATGTTCTTAACATCTAATTCTCAATTTTCTTTAATTATATCTAGCTTCTTTGTAAATATCTTTAAGGTATTCCTAATCTGAGTACCCATTAAGTCATTTTCAGTGTTGTGGTTAAATATATTGCCTTAAGACGGGATCTACACCATTCTTAAGCCACCATCAAACTTTCGATTTCAGAGAAACTACCTAATGATCCATTAGGTATTATTGTAATTTGGCAGCATATCTAGAATCTTTAACATCTTGAAAATATCGTCATTGTCACTGTTGATGATTTCATGCTGAATAAAATGTCAATAACACAGCGTCACAGCTGGAAATCCGGTAAATACAGGAGTTCAATGAAAGAAGCATATATTTGCAGGCGAAATGGGAACAAGTGAATTTTGCGCAAGCGGGAATTTCAACTAGCATTCTTGAATGCGTGGCCTTTGACTGGTTTGACTGGGGAGGCCACAGCGTGGCGATGCGCCGAAAAATGTGCGTTAATCGTCGCTCGCGAGCCGGACGCAATCGGCCGCGGCGCGCAACGCGCGAAAGAGATAACGCGTAATCAAGGCGCGGGCGACGATGCGCTCGGCGGAACGCGTGTGCCGGGGGCCCAGCCTGACCGTCCGCAAAACCAATCGCCTTCGCGTTGTCCGAATCGCCGCAGTCGTCGGACGACTCCTCAACGCGGACACGCCTGACGCCTGACGCCGTCATTAGCAAACGCTCGCGGCTGCATTAAATCGGTGCGATACTCGACCAGTCCGTTCAGTTCGATGCGCGGTCTGGTAGCCGATAGCCAGTGCGATCATCACCCGCGAAACGCAAGTCTCCCCGCCGACCACAAAAACCGACGTCAGAAAAGAGGTCCGGCCGGTCAGTTCACTGATAATTGCGCGCCGCGGACGGAGGAGGTGAAGCATGCGACTAGCGCACGTCGCGCGCTGCCCAGACCACGAAATCGCATCAACAAGGACTTTATTTATTCATCTCCGATCAACGCACAAATAAATTTCGATCATCCGTCGGCGTACCATCATGCGTAGTCGTTAAGCATTTTGAGTTTTTGCGGTCATAAATATAGTAATGCATGGCTGGCATGTCGAAGAAAATAAAATTATCGACAGAGACGTAAATTAAGACAAAGTTTTGTGTAGAGTTTTAGTGTGGCTCACGGCAGTCAGCGACAGTAAGTAAGACTTCCGTAAAGCTTAAAGCAATATAATAACTGCGATTAGCCAAACATTGTCAATAAACAATGCCGTAATTATACACTACGAACGCATGAGTCACATCCACAATCATGTATATTTTGTGTTAAGATTTGAATTGGATTTTCGCGGAAATTTCTGAGCATGGGAGCGTCGAAGGTGAATGTGTGTCATCTGCTGCGGTCGGGCACACTGCTGCTGCTGGTGGTCTTGAACTTGAACGCGTCGTATCCGTTAGAAGGTAGCTATTCTCACTCTTCACTGTTAATAAATAATTTACAATCAGGCGATGGGATTTATGCGTCGATCTGTGAACAGCACCACCTCGCTGGTTCGCGCACTCGTTGAAATTCCAGACGATTAATGTGATTTGTCAATGCACAGTAATGGTGAAAATTCCAGAAGGATCGACGTGCGACCTGAAGCATGAGATGGTACCTGACACCGGCACCTGCGTGGTGGTCAAGTTGTGTCCGCCAGCGATCAAAAGCCTGAAAGCGACACGCACGCACGATTTTGCCCGTTGTGGCTTTCGTGGTGCGTTGGAGATAGTCTGCTGTCCCACAGACTCCGTTCTCACCGATGAAGATGATGACCATTTTAAGGAGCGTACTACTTCGACCACAACTACCACAACGACCACAACAACCACAACAACGCCGAAACCCACGGTAAGCAGCTCCTCCAACGCGGAGGTACGCACACCGGTGATACGGCAAAGTGTCCGAGGTAAGTTTTTCGGTACCACTACATTAAGTACCACAACATTTCGTACTACTATATTGGGTACCTCTATGGTTCGTAATGGCACCTAGTACGTTGTACGTGTCGTACAACTGCATTTGGTACCACTTTGTTAGGTACCCAAACATGTTGTTTGTCCCCACGGCAAAGTATTACATACGCGGTAGAATAAAATGACCTTCGCAATTATTCCATACACATGAAATTGTTTTGATGTATTTGCTTTGTGAAGTGTGCGAAGATATCTTGGAACTGTTCGACGAAACGAAGGTCAGCTTTCAAATATCGGGCGGCGTGAACGCCGATGACGGCGAGTTCCCACACATGGTCGCGTTGTACTACGACGCTGATGAGGAGCCACGATACCGGTGCGGTGGCACCCTGATTAGCGACCGCTTCGTGTTGACGGCGGCGCACTGCATGGTCAATCAGGACAACAAGAAGCCGGTACACTGCCGAATGGGCTCGATCGACACGAACGGCGACGATGGCGTCGAGATCCCCGTGCGCAAAATCACTATTCACGAGGAGTACAATCGGAAGAAGCGGCGCAACGACATCGCCATCATCGAGCTGGAGCGCAGCGTGAATTACACGAAGAATTTGCATCCGGCGTGTTTGTACTCCAAATCGGATGATCCCGTTGGGCTGGTGATTACCGGGTGGGGCAACGTCGGTGTCGGTAGGGACACAAATCCAATTGGAGCGCCGTGCGCGATATCTAATGCTTAATTATGCATTCCAGCGGAGAAGCCCAGTCAAATTCTGCAAAAGGGCCTGGTTAATCCGGTGGATGTGGCTGAGTGCAATGCCACCTACACCAGGACGCCTCAAAGCAGCATCAGTATCGAACGCAATCAGTTGTGCGCGTTCTCCGAGGCAAAAATTGATGCATGCTTGGTATGGCATCACATATTGAGTGTGGGGTCGGGGTCGTTTAAAGTTTGGTGGTTTTCCAGGGCGACAGCGGCGGTCCAATCCAAGTCGTCGGTCCGTCCAGCAGCGTGTACTACGTTATCGGTGTCACATCCTTCGGTCGAGGATGCGGTGGCACGTATCCTGGAGTATACACACGTGTTTATAGTTATCTTGATTGGATTGAACGAATTGTTTGGCCTAAATAAATTTTCTACGTTTTATGCGGTTTTTTTTTCGAAGTTTCATTAGTGCGTCATCGAAGCGACTTTGGAGGCTTTATTCTGGGAAAGTTTATGGCCTAGAATTATAAACCACATTGGAAACCTTGAAATTTGTAAATAATGCTTGTTTATATTCTGATTTGACTCAAGTTCAAGTTGATTAGGTTATCCAATGATAATAGCATTGCATGATAGCGCGTCTCAAAAGATTGATATTTGGTAGACGTTATGAACTTGTTTACACGCGGAATAAAAGAATTCTTTACATGTCTACAATTGATTCAAATCGAATGATTAGCGAATGACTTTTCGCCTAAACGCTCCTGAATTTTCAATATTAATCAGGACAGAAACAGTTTTTTCCGAATAATTGATTAGATATTCATAAAATCACATACATTCAAATTATATAATTTTAAATTAGAAACTTTAGACTACTAGTGACATTCATTAATAAGTTAGTAAACTTTGAAGGCATTTGTAGTAGGCCTTAATACCAGATGTAGATATCTACGATTTTCATCACCCAACATTTGGACTTTCCAACCTCTACAATTAGATGGTGCTTCACAAAAATGTGGATTACAGTTGGAGTGAATTGAATCAACACATAATATTCAAGCTTTTTAAAGATTTTTTCAAAAATGTTGTCAAAAAGAGTTAAAAGTATATAAATACTTTGCTAAAGAAAATAACGAAATACACTAAAGTGAATGAAACTAATCTGTGTAACAACAACATGCGGATGAAAAAGAAGTTACTTCATTAAGTTTCGAGATACATTTAAATAGTATTAAGGGTACTACTTAAAGTTAAGATAATTGGGAAAGACTAGACAACAAACAAATTAGCAAGAACACAAAAATATAAATATATAAAAGCCATCACCATGACAAAGACTCCAGAAGAAACGCTGGCAATATGTGAGAGATGAATAATAAGACAAAAACTGGGAGGAGTAAAACAAGCAGACGAAGGAACTAGAGCTATAGAGACAAGCAAAGAAATAAAAGAGAAACTTGAAAATGGCTTCGTACTCAGAAAAATAAAGCAAAGAAGAGCAGAATGGCTAGGTCATGTATGGAGGATGTCAGAAACAGCACCAGCTAAGCAAATTATTAACTGGTTTCCAAAATCGATGAGAGGACGAGGGAGACCAAGGAACAGATGGTTCGATGAGATAAAAAATGATCTAAAAGAGGCAGGGATAAACAACTGGAAAAAACTTGCACACAACCGGAAAAAGTGGAAAATCGCAACACACAAAATATGAACAAGCAAAACGAGGAAAACACGGGACTAATCCCGCCAAAAATGGATTTAAAAACAAGCCTAATTTTAGGCAGGCAAAACTACATAGCAATTAATACCACTAACGCAATCTGATATGGGTCGTAAAAGCTCACGCAGCAAATTTACAACAGTTTGTTTTTCGTGGAGTATTTACTACAGGTATTGTACGGTAGATGGCGCAATGGGTACGATATTGAATTATATATTGTCTTATCAGGGCGAGGGACTATATTAGATTATGGATTCTCAACTACTGTGTAGCGGCACTTTCTTATTACGTGAAATTTTAAAAGTCTACAAAAATTTTAGTTATATAATAAAACGGCTACCCAAGTGTGTGCTTTTGAGCATAAGGCTGATGTAAATATGTCGTATATAACGTTACAAGTATGGAAACGACGATATTGGGCACGCTGGTGTTAGAACAGACAACAAGTGCACCAATAGCAACGATCATTGTTATGTTTGTGTATAGACAACCTTACATTCATTATAATCAGTAATAAGTAAAACTAAATAACAGTTAACATACTATAAATACTCTCCAACAAAAAATTATTAAAAAAAACATTTCAACAAAAAGTAATTAAACCTGCTTCACTTCTTCTGAACTTTCACTCCCTGTCCTTACTTACTGCTTCTAAATAAAGAGAGACAGAACTAGGTATCTTCAATTATTCGCTTGCTCGTAGTTGATGGAGAGTAAGAGTCCAGGCCGCGCTGATTGCTTCTGCTTTGTTAATACACCCTGCATATGAAGCGCCCATGTCTCTTTCATATCTATACAATCACTGCCCACATGCTCCCAGGAATCTATCCCCCTTCCACACAGGACACAACATACCTATTCTTTTACCATCCGCAGCTTCCATCCCGCTCCTTTCCGATCCACACCCTGCTCTGACTATCAGCCTTTTAACTATCAGCCTTTTGCCGCGTTGTGGAGCTCGGTGCTCGTTAGATCAATGCAGGTCTGCAACGTCGGACATAACTAGGCGTTGGAGTGGGTGACCACTTGGTCTCCCCACTCAACAAGCGGCTGCGGCGCCGACCGCGAACTCCTGATTTCGCGGTAAAAACGCGAACGAAGGTTGAGCGATTCGCTTGCAACGGTCCCCAGAAAAAAATCCCATATGCACAAAAAGTTCAGAGCAAGTACCATTAGTAGCGAGACCGGATTGGGCCGGGTGAAAATTACTATTCCCTTACACCACTATGTGGTAGAAAAATGTTGTTGAATAAATAAATATTATTATTATAGATTGTAGATTAGTATAGATTAGTGTCACCAAGTCGTAATTGATTAATATCAGTTTTTTGATTTGGATATATAGCCAAATAATATCGATATTTCCGCGAAAACTATCAACCCTAGTTTACGGTGGGTCATGGTTCATCTGACAAGGTTTGTACAATACTCCTCCTTATCACAATTCAATGTTTTATCAAAAATACTCATTTCAAACAACCCGTGCAAACACTTTCCAACCCAGGTAGATAAACCAAAAAATACATATTTGAGAGCAAGTACTTTTGTAACAATTTTTCCTAGCTCATTCGCACATTTACTATCATATAATCTTATTTGAACAAACCCAGACTAGCTAGCATTGACATATCAAAGAAGAACATGTAAGCATTTAGCACAATTAATGTTTGATTTACCGAGCATCGACTGCTATGGCCATTAGCTCTATTCAATTCTTGTTCAATGTAATTAGTCATATTAG